>JACBKR010005473.1:0-18142 GCA_014218235.1 Colocasia esculenta | reverse complement strand
CTCGTCAAGAAACCCTTGGGGGCAAGTTTACCATTAGTTGGGGTCGTGTGGAGCAGCTCTTGAGCACCAGAAGAGGAGGAGATCGCCCCCAACCGGAGTCATCTTCCCCAGCTAGTTGTCTGCATCGATCTGCAGAAGACCCCTATAAGAAGCAATCAAAGGTAGGTTATCTCGGGCCAAAGATCAATGAAACCTATACCAAGTTAAAGATCATCGAGTCTACATTCATAAGCACCTATTTTCCCCAATTTTTATCAAGCACGCATGGTGTATTAAGCGTTTTTCAAATGTTGTGCATGTTTAGGGCATTTTACGTTCATGCTGGTTCTCACGCATCCCAAGGCCAAATCATGTGAATCCAAAGCCATAGTTCCCTTATACGCTTCGTACCCAGCAACTTTCATGACCACAGGTTTCTCCCAAGAGCTTTAGATCATGAGTTATAAGCATTGCATGCATGGTTACACCGATTTCATTATTTTCGGGCAAGAACTAGGACCGCGACGACACCAAACGTTGCGTTCTCCTTTGCATGAATGCGACGTACAAGGCCGACGCGTTCAACTGAAACACGACTGAACCCCCTATTGTGATTTAGTCTCTGACTTGACCGATCTGACACATCAAACTGTGTGCCACGTGGGTTTCTGCGGCATGCATGAATGCGACGTAGCAGGACGTCGTAATTTAGACCGTTTTCCCGCTCATGGATTTTACGTTATTTTTATATTGTTATTTTGAAAACATCTCTTGAACGTGACGTATTGAAACGTCGTGACTCAAGAATGATGGCGACACGTTGCCTATCGCGTTATGAACGTGATAGACAGGACCGTCGCATTTTAGACATGAAGGCGACGGTCTATGCCATCGCGATTTGATGTTTTGCAGATTACTTGTGTTTCAGAACTGTGTACTGTCTTATTAAATGCGACGACTGTGTCCGTCGCGATTTTAAGAGCCTACCCGAGACCTGTTTTTCCCTGTCTAGAATGTAAGGTTTACTTGTCATGGGTCTGTTAAGTGTGTGCAGTCTGTCCAATGGCTTAAAAGCTATTAACCCATGAAAAAGACGTAATAACATGAAGGCTTATTCTATTTTCTCTTTAATGACATGATCTATTCTTCCAAATTAATGATTGATCATCTTGTTGATCTAGCTTATTAAAGTGAATCAATGTTATCTTAAAATACTGCAAATCATGTTGAGTTAAGTGCATGTTTCAGTAGTACATCGTCATGTTACTTGCTTTCCGCATGATTGTGACCGGTGGATTGTGGATTGAGACACGTACTACACTACACACTTGCACTTATAGTGTAGCAACTTGGATTTTTCAAAAAATAAAAATTTAATAATAATAAAAATAAAAGCAATTAGAAAATCAAATAAAAGAGAATTAAATAAAACCCATTAAATGAAAAGAAGTAATGGGCTTCGTTAAATGGACCCATTAGAAATTAGTGGGCCAAAATTGAGATTTTTAAAAGGGGAATAATAAGAAAATACCCTAAATTCGTACCTTAATTATTACTTAAATAGAAAAGAAGTATTTAATGCATTAAATAAGAAGTTCGAGTTGGATTTGGATTCCTAAACCTACCCTAGTAGCTTGGCCACGAATTTAGCTCCCATCCTAACCCAATTAGAAGTTCTCAAGCTTGGAAAGGGTGAGAGAAATAGGAAATCCCGAAATTTAATAGTAATTAGAGTCCTATTAGGAAATAGAAACTCAAGAGACATAAATACTCTCTTAAAGCTCCATGGCCGGCCCTAGCTCATTGCCAAGGGTTTCAGAACGTAGAGAGGAGGCCAAGGAGGAGGAGAATTCGTGGGAAGGAGACTTCATCAAAGCTTCAACCCGAGTTCTTCAAGTTCTAGCCCTAGAAGAGGAAAACGATCAAAGGTAGGCATTCTCACGAGCAAAACTAAATCAATTTCATCTGTAGGTGGATCTAACCCTCAGGAATCAAAGCCCTCTTGTCTCATATTTTTCCATCGAGCAAATCTTTTGTTCTTCATTTTTAAAGTTCTGTGAACACCATGACCCTGACCCTCTTTTTAATTCTTGATCTCCATGTAAACTAAACCCCATGCTACAAAATTTTTATGGGGAATACTGATGATAGTTAGGCTTCTTTTGCCTCTGAAAGCCCTAATTTTTATCCATCCTATCATGTGAATTAATTCGTTGATCTCATCTGTGTACTGTTCCATGTTCTTCATGAATACATATGACCAAAGCATGTCGAAACCCTGTTTGTTTTCCAATCCTTATTTACTGTAAGTACCCACACATGTCTGGATCAATTCGCAACTAGTTTCATGATTTTTCATCGTATGTACAATTAGTTATGATTTTCTGAATCACCCTGTGTCAAAATAGGGTAAGTCTGGTCTGCAATCCAATGCACTGTCCTTTCCCTATCGGACTCGGGCGCAGACCCTGTGAACGCGACGGCCCGATAGGCCGCGTTCACAGGGCCATCATGACAGTGCCTTCCGTCGTGATCTGATCGCGACAGGGCCAGTCGCCGCGATCTGGTTGCCCGATCTGACGAGCCTGTCGCGACCCTCAAGCAACCCCGTCGCGATCTGCCTACCCGAACTGACAAGGCCGTCGCGATCCTGTACAAGGCCATGTCGCATTCTCAGTTGACCCCGTCGCGACCCTTACAAGGGTGCTTCGTGTTCTGGCTTTTTGCATGAAAACCCCCAATTTTCGATGCTCTAACTCTCTACCGTGCTTGTACACTTTGTTATCAGTCATACCCACAGAAAATTACACTTGTCATAAATTAAACATTTATGTGTGATTAAATTACATGCACATGATCTTTCTCCATCTATAATTTCTCTTAACACATGCACACACTTGAACCCTCCAATATGGCTTAATTTTGGCATGAAAATATTTCATAATGTATCTGGTAATTTATATAACTAAATTTCCATATTTTAAATAAGACTCGTCTTCGTTTCTCGCGTTGTTTCGGGAATACCGCTATCAACGCTCCACTGTTCTAGAATTCCTCTAGAACGTCGAGCACTTGTTTCTATATACACACTCTCTCTTGACTTGGTGTAACTCTCTGTCGGATACTCCTTCTGCCAGACTAGTGAATCCTTGTTCAAGGCCTCCGTAAGTCTCCTCTGTCCATGGATTCCCACATGGTCGACGAGCCGGTGGTACCCTACCACCTATGATACCCTTTAGGGATCAACATGATCCAAACAGCTATTGGAAGTGTGCTCTTATCTTGAATCACGCCGGACCTCTGGACCTATGCTTAACATGGCCAGTGGAAGGGTCGAGAGTTCCACCTGACTGCCAATACCAAGTGCGCATGTTGTGCAACTGTTACTATCGCCTGTTTACTCGACATGTTACGTGCATCATCCACTAGCTCTCATCTATACTCTACTCGCTCATCTATTCACGTTCACTCTACTATCTCGTCTATTCATCTAGTACTCTCATCTATTTCTTGGTACTCTATATTGGCCATTGACTGATTGTCTAAAGATAAACAATATAACCAATGCCTGGTAATATATAAAGAGCCCGATCTGGTCTTGGGATGTGCGCCTGAAAGTCTTAGTGCCCATGGGAGTTAAATGATCAGAGTGTTTGGCATTACACTCGAGTGCTATCTATCTCGACTATCTAAATGACAATCAAAAGTGCTATGTTCTCTCGTTGTCTATAGACAAAAGTGCTATACTATACCCATTGTGCTATTGATGTACTTTGTGTTATTTGTGCTATGGCCATCTTGCTATTTGTGCTATACTCGACACTTGTTCTATACTTAGAAAGCTTGTGCTATTTCCATCATGTGCTATCCTGCTATCTTTTACTTGACTCTCTCGCTCTATCATTAGTTACTCTGCATTTTAATACATTAATCATTTAAAGCCTGCTTGACTATTGAAATTAAGTTCTACTGGGCATTATCGCTCACCCTGTGTATTTGTCGTTGTGTTCTCAGGTGTGATCGAGGATGGCACATACACTTAAGAGGACGGGAACGACCAGGAGTGAAGTCACGAGTACCTAGTGTCTTAGTATTATGATTAGAGTGTTAGTTTAGTCTTTTACTTTTTATTTCAATGTAATTGGGCCCTATAGAATGGCTCTGATATTAGTGGTTGTAACTAGACATTTGAAAGTTATTAATGAGAAGAATTTGCTTTAGTATTTATTCATTGCTCAATGGTTTGATGTCTAGTACTCGCTCTGTACCCGTTTACTTGCAACTTCCTCACGTTCCGATATTCCGCGTCGAGGCGTGACAGTTTTGTGGTATCAGAGCCTAGGTTATTCTTAAGTATAGGATGATCTAGGTTAACCTGCCTCGACTAGAGTCAGTTATCCTACCTATGTGAGTTGTGGTTAGAGCCAAGGGTAAATAGCTAAAATGATCTCACACACGCACGAATTAAATTCCACACCAATATCATGACAATAAGTTATTTTTGTAGGAACTAAGCAATCAAGATGACTGCTGAACGTGCTCAAATGAGGGGCATGCAACAGACCATCCAAGAACTTACTTGCGCGATTATGCAAGCTACCCAAGGAGGTGGGAATCGTGGCGGTGCAAGCGACCTACATCGTAACTTCAGGAGTCTGAACCCACCTAGGTTCAGTGGATCCATGGATCCGGATGAAGCCGAACACTGGCTGAAGGAAACGGAAAGAATCTTCCATGTTATGCAATGTGCAGCGGGGGATAACCTGCTACTGGATACATTCTAACTGGAGAAGGACGCCCGCTCTTGGTAGGAGTCAGTGGAAGCGATTCGAGATAATGGTTAGTTCACCTGGAACGAATTCAAGGAAGCTTTCAAGTCCAAGTACTTCTCCGAGCATGTCCAAGAAAGGAAGGCTGTTGAATTCGCTGCTCTTAAACAGTGGAGCTTGACTGTGGCCGAATATGAAGCCCAGTTTTCAAGACTGTCACGCTATGTTGTACACTTAGTGAATACTGAAAGAATGAAGGCTAAGCACTTTCTCAACGGCCTTAAGCCACAATATATTACCCAATTGGCACCTCTCGACATCCAGACCTACGCCGAGATGGTGAAGAAGGCCCAACTACTAGAAGATGCTACGGACTTCACCGACCGTATCAAAGAGAAGTTCGTGATGAAGGAAATGACCTCAGGGCAATCATCTGCTATGCCAAACAATGGCAAGAAGCGTCCCTTTAACATTACGGAGGGACCCAGCCAAGAAAGAAAACCCAAAGCTATAGTTCAATATACTCCAGCGAAAAGTAACTGCAAGCACTATGACAAGCCAGGTCACACCGCTGATGAATGCTGGAGGAAAGTCGGCGCATGTCTGCGCTGTGGAAGTCACGAGCACCGCATCCCCGAGTGCCCGCTACTGAAAGAGAATGAAAGGCACCCTAATGCGCCTAAAAAATAGGGAAGACTGCAAGCCCTGCACAATTAAGAGCCCACTGAGGAAGGTGGCGTGGTAGAAGGTACCCTACAAGTTTTCTCCTTATCAGCTTTTGTTTTATTTGATATTGGAGCAACTCATTCATTTATATCTCAACACTTTGCTGATACCCTAACTGCAAAACCTATATCCATGGGTTGTGAGTTCTCTGTCACAACGCCACTAGGAGAGAAGGAGAAACTGAACAAATACTTTCTCTCTGCCGATGTAATGATCGTAGACCATAACCTAAAAGCTGACCTGGTGTGTATGCCCATGGAAGGCTATGATGTAATTTTGGGAGCCGACTGGTTGTTCACATATGGGGCAAGTGTCGACTGTAAGAAAGGGAAGGTTACCTTTAGTGACTTTCCTAAATTGGCATTCTCTGGGATTAGACATAAGCGACGGATGTCTCTAATCTCCGCCATAAAAAGCCCATAACATGATAAGGAAAGGTTGTTTTGCTTTCCTTGCGGCCGTAGTAATTGAAAAGAAGGGTTCTAAGATAGAAGACATCCACATAGTCCAGGATTGATGTGTTTTCTGAAAATTTGTCAGGGATTCCCCCAGAACGAGATGCCTTTTGGCCTAACCAATGCTCCTGCAGCCTTTATGCAACTCATGAACAGCATATATCGGCCATACCTTGACAAGTTCGTGGTCGTCTTCATCGAAGACATCCTCATTTATTCAAAGACCAAGGAAGAGCATGAAGAACACCTGAAGATTGCACTGCAAGTCTTACGAGACAACAAACTGTACGCAAAGCTGAGCAAGTGTGAATTATGGCTCGAAGAAGTGTCCTTCTTGGGCCATGTCATCTCAAAGGACGGCATCTCAGTTGATCCCTCCAAAGTCGAAGCTATACTCAATTGGGAGAGACCAACCAATGTCACAGAAATCAAAAGCTTCTTAGGACTGGCTAGCTACTACAGGCGGTTCATTAAGGACTTCTCCAAGATCGCCGTTCCTCTCACACGACTAACACGAAAGGAGAATCCATACTCCTAGAGTAATGAGTGTGAGAAAAGTTTCCAAACTCTTAAAGATTGTCTTACCTCAGCACCTGTTCTCGCTCTGCCAATAGAGGGAGAAGGTTTCTTTGTCTACATCGATGCCTCATGGATTGGGCTAGGTTGTGTATTGATGCAAAAGGAGAAGGTAATTGCTTATTCTTCAAGACAACTGAAGACGCATGAAGTCAACTACCCTGTGCATGATCTAGAGTTGGCTACCGTGGTCTTTGCCTTGAAGATCTAGAGACATAACTTGTATGGTGAGAAATTCACTGTCTACTCAGACCATAAAGTCTGAAGTACTTATTCTCCCAGAAGGAACTCAACATGAGACAGAGAAGATGGCTAGAATATCTGAAGGATTTCGACTTCAACATACAATACCATTCATGCAAGGGTAATGCCGTGGCTGATGCTTTTAGTAGGAAGCCAATGGCATCTGTTTCAAGTCTAGTTCTTGGCGAGATGCAACTACTAGAACAATTCACAAGGTTAGACTTAACTATTGAACATAGAGATGATCAAGTCTTGATTGCCAATATCAAGATTCAATCCTACTTGCTAGAAGAAATTAAAACCAACAAGATAATGATCCGTTCTTAGTTCGCATCAAGGAAACCTTAACTGAAAGACCGGACTTTGCTATGACTGAGGATGGAAGACTGGTGTTCCAAGGGAGGACATGCATCCCTGATAATGAAGAACTGAAGAGGAAGCTAATGGATGAGGCCCACAAGACAAAGTACACTATTCATCCAGGAGGTACCAAAATGTATCAAGACATGAAGAGAATGTTTTGGTGGCCGAACATGAAGAGAGAGGTAGCTGAACATGCCGCACACTGCCTTACTTGCCAACAAGTAAAAGCGGAACACCTGCGCCTGTTGGTGTACTCAGACCGCTAGATATTCCGGAATGGAAATGGGAAAGTATTGGCATGGACTTCATCATGGTTTACCCAAGACTCGTGGTGGACTCGACGCCATATGGGTCATTATCGACCGACTAACCAAATCTGCCAACTTCCTAGCCATAAAGAGTAAGTGGTCGGTAGAAGTACTGTCACGTCCCGAGAATTACGCAGCGGATTGTAATTAAATTCGTTCGAGTCGATATTTCGAGACGTGAACAGTCGGCAAATAAGTCTCTAGTTAGCACGCACTAATTGTGTATCATCACAACATCATAATAGGGCCCAGATGTTGAACTCAGTATAAATTGTATTCAAATCTCAACTCTTTGTATTCAAAAGGAAACTAGTACAGGACTAAGACTCAATGAAAAGGAAAGTACATAATACCTCACTTCCTACTACATTGTTCTAACACTCAAAATAAACTAACTATAGATAGACTCATAATTGGAACGCTCTTCACTCGGACGCATTCCCATCCTCGACTTGCTCTTCCTCTTGATCTTCATGGTCACCTAGATTGGTAAAGGTAGGGAATGAGCAAACTAGCCCAGTAGGATTTATATCTCAATGTGCGGGCAATTATATAAGTGATTAGCAATTTAGAACTAGGTAAGCACGATGAATGATATGCAAGTACGAATAAAACTTATTAAAACAGGATACATAAATCAAGCTAGAGAGAGAGTGATTATGATAGAACAAGATTGTGAACAAGATGACAAGATAGAACTAGCAATAGATCACTTTGTACAAGCACGCAAGATTTCACTTGATGTCAAGAACGCAAGATATCACTAATTTCATTAAATGCATGATGGCCATATCAGGCAAGCAAGCAAGCAAGAATGTACGAGCACGATAAAGTAACACTAATCCGGCACGTAGACACTAATGTACACCGAGAAAAGATCCATCAAGAATGTACACCAGGACACGTGTATGTGGTATTGTATCTATTATTCAACAAGCAAGAAGGACTCCCAGCGCAGATGCAACGCCAGTAATCATTATACCCCATGGTTAACAGTATATCTATGACTCGCCGTCATTGGGGCTAGATTGGAGCCCTTGGACACACGCCATGCCCTGTCAGCATCTCATGTAAATTTTTAAATGAAGATACCCACAGTCATTATTAATGGCCAATGAGAGTTCCAAAATGTAGCATGTGTAATGTCATGTTCATGATGATGATGAGAAGAAGTAATAATTGAATTGAACATGATTTCATGAGAACAATGGTCAAGAGATAAATTCGGCAGCATAACGGTATGATTTATACTTTCGTTCAATCTTTACATTAATGGCTTTAGTCCAGTTTGTAAGCCCCACTGTAGCACCCCGGAAATTTTAACTATATAAAAAAATTTGAATAAATAGAAATAAATAATTTCCATAATATCAAGCAATTAAAACATACGAATCATTATCACATGTGCTAAAACACGTCGGAAAAATCCGTAAAAATAGGAAATCAACCCCACACATTATTCTTAAGGGTTCCACAAAGGATTCGTGCGATGAAAAATCCGATTAACCGAGTGAACATCACAGGTGACCATTGTCCGAATTAGGAAACAAGTCGGAAAACTGTTACACGGAAATACGACGCAACCAAAAATTGAATAAGGTGTTGGATAGACTTACAACATTATATATTAATGACCCATATCTTAATTGGGCCAATGGACCACATATGATCCAAAAATCAAAGAAAGCTAGAAAATGCATGGAAATTCGTAACTCTAAATAGGCTGAAATTAGAAAGAGGTAATTAGGTTTAATTGGGATGCAATCATGCACTTTTAGCAATCCAATTCGTGCTTACCCACCTATGGGGTTTTCTTGATGGCCAAGACACTCAAAGGGAGGAAGAAATCATCAAAATTAGGAAACCACATGCCAATCCGCAACCTTCTTTCCTAGTCATAATAGAACTCCTAAACACAATGGTTACTTAAATACTCGCACCCAAACCCTAGGACGAGTTTAGAACTTGCTGGGGTCGTGTGGAGGAGCTCTTGGTGGCTGGAGAGTAGGAGATCAAGCATACCAAGCTCATCTTTCTTCCCCGTTCGTCTGCTACGACCTGCACAACCGTCCCTTGGAGTCGACCAAAGGTAGGCCAAACCTAAATCCCATCGTGCAAGGCATATACCCCTGGAAAGAGGGTCGAGTCTACTTCCTAACCCAGTGGAATGCCAAATTCCATGCAGTATACACGGAGTATTAAGCGTTCTCCTCCAAGTGGTCTGAACACGGTTTTCTAGAAGAACGAGACTTCATCAACCCAAAAGGTAGGTTTTCTCGGGCCAAATCTTAACATCTTCTATACCAAATGTGTAGAGCATCAGTTATCTTTCATTAACCTCTGTTTCATCGAATTTCATTTAGTAGATTTTGAATTATAAGCGTTTTGCCAAAGTCATGCACTGTTAGGGCTTTTCCTGTTCTTCATGTGTTGTCTATGATTCAAGAACGAATTAGAGTAAACTCATAACATGAAAGTTATTCTAATAGTTATCCTCTCAGGTTTTGTGTTGAACATTTTGTCTAACTCATTATTTAGAGAGTTATAAGCACGGTAATAGGATTGTTGTATGAAACTACGTTGTCAGGTTTCACTTGGTATTACGTTGTGTTTGACTTGATTAAAGTCTATCGAAACCATCCTTATTTTATAATTCCGATTTACTGGAAGTACCCTTGCATGTCTAGGTTGTTTTAAAACTGGTTTCATTATTTTTCATGCACGGTACAATTTGTTCTCTATTTTAGAACAACCCTGTGTCAAAAGAAGGAAAGTCTGGTCCGCAATCCAAAGCACTGTCCTTGCTCTGTCAGAGTCAGGCACGGACCCTGTGAACGCGACGGCCCGATAGGTCGCGTTCATAGGTCTTGTTGCGACATCCCTCTAGTCGCCTTCTGAATGCGACGTGCGCTCCGTCGCTATCTGGCTGCCTGATCTGACTTCCCCGTCGCGATGTTCACACCCCTGTGTCGCCTTCTGGTCCCGACCCGTCGCGATCCTTGCTGTGGCCTGTCGCGACCTGACCCCGGGCCTGACAGCCCCATGTCGCCTTCCTTATATGGACCTGTCGCGATCTGACCCCGGGCCTGACAACACCCATGTCGCCTTCCTCTTATGTGCCTGTCGCGACCTGACCCGGGCCTGAGAGACCCTGTCGCCTTCCTTATATGGCCATGTCGCGATCTCAGGATTTTTACCTGAAACCACGTGTTTTCTTGCAAAGTTTACCGCATATACCCGAGGTCTGTTTAAACGTGATATTTACTGTGTAAGTTGCATGTCTTGGGTCTGATCATTACATGATTGTTATTTAATGGCTTAAAAGTGATTAACTCATTTAAAAGCTTTAATTACATGAATGCTATTCTAAGTGCTCCTTAAATGTTATGATCCATTCGTGCTACTTATGATTAATCTTCCTACTGTTCTACCATGTTTAAATGATAAGGGTTATCATAAAATCTTGCAAACCATGATTAGTTAAAGTGCATAGTTTTTATTCCATGTTATTTTTCAGTGCTTCCTGCGAGTTTGAGACCGATGGTTTGTGAATTGAGACACGCGTACCGCACACACACTAGCACTGTTAGGTAGCCCCTTTCTTGAAAATTGAAACTCTCTACCGTCATTCCGAATCGGTAGACTAGCGACCTTTTCTCTAAGGCCTTTGTAAATCTCCTCTGACCATGGATTCCCACATGGCCGACGAGTTGGTTGTACCATTGAACTTCCCTGAAGATAGCGTGCACTTCTTTTCTCTTCTTGTTCTCGTGAGTGTGATTGACAATCTAGACTAAAGCCATTAATGTAAAGATTTAACCAAAGTACAAACCGTACTGTTATGCTGCCGAATTTATCTCTTGACCATTGTTATCATGAAATCATGTTCATTTACTTATTACTTGTTCCCATCATCATCATGAACATGACATTACACATGCTTACTTATTGAAACACTCATTGGCCATTATTAATGACTGTGGGTATCTACATTTAAAAATTAACATGAGATGCTGACAGGGCACGGCGTGTGTCCAAGGGCTCCAATCTAGCCCCATGACGGTGAGTCATAGATATACTGTTAACCATGGGGTATAATGATTACTGGCGTTGCATCTGCGCTGGGAGTCTTGCTTGCTTGTTGAATGATAGATACAATACCACATACACGTGTCCTGGTGTACATTCTTGATGGATCTTTTCTTGGTGTATTAGTGTCTACGTGCCTGATTAGTGTTACTTGATCGTGCTCGTACATTCTTGCTTGCTTGTTTGCGTGATATGGCCATCCTGCATTTATTGCAATTAGTGATATCTTGCGTTCTTGACATCAAGTGAAATCTTGCGTGCTTGTACAAAGTGGTCTATTGCTAGTTCTATCTTGTTAATCCTTCTAAATCCTGTTCTATCTTGTTCACTCTCTCTAGCTTGTTTTATATATCATGTTTTAACGAGTTTTATTCGTACTTGCATATCATTCATCGTACTTGCCTAGTTCTAAAATGTTAATCACGTATATCATTGCCCGCACATTGAGATATAAATCATACTGGGCTAGTTTGCTCATCCCCTACTTTTACCCAATCTAGGTGACTATGAAGCTCAAGAGGAAGAGCAAGTCGAGGATGGGAATGCGTCCGAGTGATGAGCGTTCCACTTATGAGTCTATTTATAGTTAGTATTTTGAGTGTTAGAACAATGTAGTAGGAAGTGAGGTATTATGTACTTTTGCTTTTATTGAGTCTTAGTCCTGTATGGTTCCATTAGAATACAATAAGTTGAGACTTGAATACAATTTATATTGAGTTCGACATATGGGCCCTATTATGATTCATTTAGTGCGTGCTAGCTAGAGGCTTATTTGCCGACTGTCCACGTCTCGAAATATCGACTCGAAATTAATTAATAATATCTGCTGCGTAATTCTCGGACGTGACAGTTAGCCTAGTGGAGAGGCTACAGTGATCTTGGATTTCAAGGGTACAGGTTTGACACAGAGTTGCAGCAAATGTGGTGGAAATAAATGAATAGAAGCTCCAGTATCAATAAGCACAAATGCGGGTTGAGAGTGTATGGAAATGGTACCTTCCACCATACCCCCTCCTCGGGTAGGTCAGCTTCTATGACCGCATTAAGGCGTCCCTGACGCCGTGGTATATTCTGAGCTCTGCCTGGTTGGTCCTTCATCATTGGACAGTCAGGAATACGTGGTCACGACCACCACATCTCAAGCATGCCCCGAGCTTCTTCTCTTCAGCTCGGTGCCCCGGTTTATCACAGAATTTGCAGTTTTTCCGCCAACTGCCTACCTTCCACCTTAGCTCTCTTATCTCCAGCAATGTCCCTTCCGATATTCGGCCTCTTGCGTTTGTTGTTGACATTGTTTGTTACGAAAGGTTGGAGCAATATTAGGTGCTCCCTTCTTGATGAAGACCGGCTTGGAGTTGTCCTTGCCCCTCATGCCCTCTACTTTGGCCATGGTGTCTTCTACCAGCTGAGCTCTTTGGACCATCTCAGTGTAAGTTTGAATGTTGTGTGGTCCGAGCCTTTCAATGAACATGGGCCTGAGCCCTCCATGAACCGATTCGCTTTAAGTCTTTCAGTTCCCACCAGGGTGTGGGCATACACCGCAAGACGCGCAAACTGAGCCTTATACTCAGCTACGGCCATCCCTCTCTGTTTCAGTGCGGCAAACTCCACTGCCTTTTTCTCCTTGACTCTCTCAGAGAAATACTTTCCCCGGAATATCTCCAGGAATCCGTCCCACTCCAATTCAGCTACATTTGGCAGATGGGCCGAGGTGGCCTTCCACCATGCTCGGGCATCCTTGGTAAATTGAAAAGTGGCCAGTACCACCTTCTCCCTATTAGTGCATTGCATTACTTGGAAGATCCTTTCTATTTCTTCCTGCCAATTTTCTGCCTCGTCTGGGTCAGGGATCCAGAGAAACAAGGAGGGTTTAGACTCCTGAAATTCCGGTGCAGATCACCGGCTCCATTCCTTGCAGCTCCAGCTTGATTTCCAGCCTGAACTACATTTTGTAGTGCCTGGGTCAATCCAGCCACGGTTTCTTGCATAGCTTGCCACTGATTACGAGCCATTGCAGTTGAGTGAGAGAGTTATGAGGGTTCCTGAGAAAAGGATGGAAACCAATTAATGTCTCTTGATACCTTATAAGAGTCCATGGGTAGGGGTGTTTAATTCTTTCTAACATATTCCCAGTCTCTACCCATTCTCACTAGGTACTGTATTTAATTTTCATGACCTAGGTTCCATAGGTATCTCCTATTCCTGAGACATATCCTATTTGGTATTCCTAGGCTCCGCATCGACGAGCTGTTTAACAAGATCTCCAGTGCACAATACTTCTCCAAGATAGATCTAAGATCAGGCTACCATCAACTAAGAATAAAGGAGGAGGATATTCACAAATCTGCATTCCGGAGTAGATACGGTCATTATGAGTTTGTGGTCATGCCGTTTGGTTTAACAAATGCTCCAGCGGCTTTCATGCAACTTATGAATAACATTTATAGGCCACACTTGGACCAGTTTATAGTGGTGTTCATTGACGACATCCTTATTTACTCCAAATCCAAGGAAGAACATGAGGAACACTTGAAGATGGCTCTGCAAGTACTTAGAGACAATCAACTCTATGCCAAACTTAGTAAGTGTGAATTCTGGATGGAAGAGGTGTCTTTCCTTGGCCACATCATATCCAAGGAGGGGATCTCTGTAGATCCGTCTAAGGTGGAGGCGGTAAAGAACTGGGAAAGGCCGACAACTGTGTCGGAGATTAGGAGCTTTCTGGGTTTAGCCGGTTATTATCGTCGCTTCATTAAAGATTTATCAAAGATAGTTGTACCATTGACCAGGCTTACCAGGAAGGAGAATCCATTTGCATGGACCGATGAATGTGAAGAAAGCTTCAGGGCATTAAAAGGGCACCTTACCTCGGCACCTGTACTGACACTGCCAGTTGCTGGGGGTAGTTTTGAAGTATACACCGATGCATCAGGGATCGGCCTGGCTGTGTGCTGATGCAGAATGGGCAAGTTATATGCTACGCGTCTAGACAATTGAAAAGCACGAGGACAATTACCCTGTACATGATCTGGAGCTAGCAGCTGTAGTCTTCGCCTTGAAGATATGGCGTCATTATCTATATGGTGAGAAATTCATTGTGTTTTCTGACCACAAAAGCTTGAAGTATCTATTTTCTCAGCAGGATTTGAATATGAGACAGCGGAGGTGGTGGAGTATCTCAAAGACTTCGACTTCACGATCCAATATCACCCAGGAAAAGCTAATGCTGTGGCAGATGCTCTAAGTAGAAAGCCAATGATCACATTATCAAGTTTAATGGTGGACGAATGGAAGTTATTAGAAGACTTCGCCAAGTTGAATATTGATGCTGACATCAAAGAGAAGGGATGCCTTGTGCTAGTATTAGGGCACAACCTACACTACTGGAGGACATCACAACACTCCAAGACAATGACCCCGTACTTGTGGAGATTAAGGCTAATCTAGACCAGAGGCCGGATTTCTCATTAACTGAAGATGGAAGACTATGTTCCGGAATCGAGTCTGTGTACCCGACCATGCGAAGACGAAGAAAATGATTATGGATGAGGCACACAAGACCAGGTATACCATTCATCCGGAACTACCAAAATGTATCAACATCTGAAAAGAAGCTTTTGGTGGCCTAATATGACGAGAGAGGTGGCAGAATATGTCGCCCGATGCTTAACATGTCAAAAGGTCAAGGCTGTCTGATAGAGACCCTAGGTTTACATCCCACTTTTGGAAAGGACTGCACTACTCCTGGGATCTAAACTAAACTTTAGCACGGCTTTCCATCCACAAACAGATGGTCAGACTTAGAGAACCAACCAGGTGATTGAAGATATGCTTAGAGCATGTGTCCTAGATTTTGGAGGTAGCTGGCACGAACACTTATCCCTCGTGGAGTTCGCCTACAATAATAGCTATCAAGCTAGCATTCAAATGGCACCATTTGAAGCACTCTACGGAAGGAGTAGCCGCTCTCCAATATGCTGGTATGAAGTTGGCGAAAAACAAATGCTAGGACCCGAGATGATAATGGAAACCACAGAGAAGGTAATGCTTATTAAAGAAAGAATGGCAGTGGCGCAGCAAAGACAAAAGGCATATGCAGATAATAGAAGAAGAGACCTGGAGTTTCAGGTTGGTGAACATGTATTCTTGAAAGTGTCTCCACGCCGTGGGTCAGGCGATTTGGCATTAAAGGCAAGTTGTCACCAAGGTTTGTCGGGCCTTTCGAAATCCTTGAAAGAGTCGGCGAGGTGGCATATCGTCTCACTTTACCACCACAAATGGATGGAATACACAATGTGTTCCACATATCCATGTTGAAAAAGTATGTACGAGATCCATGGCATGTCATAGAATATGAGCTACTAGAATTCAACAAAGACGGAACATATCAAGAGAAGCCAACTAAGATCGTGGACCGGGAACTGTGCCAACTAAGGAACAATGTTATTCCACTAGTAAGGGTTAGATGGAATCAACGCATGGACGAAGATGACACGTGGGAAACCGAGGAAGCAATGCGCAAAAGATACCCGGAGCTATTCACAAGTAAGTACACCTCACTTGTACAAAAACTTTCCATACATGAATTTGGGGACCAAATTCGCTTAAGTGGGGGAGGGTGTAGCACCCCGGAAATTTTAACTATATAAAAAAAATTCGAATAAATGGAAATAAATAATTTCCATAATATCAAAGCAATTAAAACATACGAATCATTATCACATGTGCTAAAACACGTCGGAAAAATCCGTAAAAATAGGAAATCAACCCCACACATTATTCTTAAGGGTTCCACGAAGGAATTCGTGCGATGAAAAATCCGATTAACCAAGTGAACATCACAGGGTGACCAATTGTCCGAATTAGGAAATAAGTCGGAAAACCGTTAACACGGAAATACGACGCAACCAAAAATTGAATAAAGGTGTTGGATAGACTTCCAACATTATATATTAATGACCCAATATCTTAATTGGGCCAATGGACCACATATGACCCAAAAATCAAAGAAAGCTAGAAAATGCATGGAAATTCGTAACTCTAAATAGGCTGAAATTAGAAAGAGGTAATTAGGGTTTAATTGGGATGCAATCATGCACTTTTAGCAATCCAAATTCGTGCTTACCCACCTATGGGGGTTGCTTGATGGCCAAGACACTCAAAGGGAGGAAGAAATCATCAAAATTAGGAAACCAACATGCCAATCCCGCAACCCTTCTTTCCTAGTCATAATAGGACTCCTAAACACCATGGTTACTTAAATACTCTGAACCCAAACCCTAGGGACGAGTTTAGAACTTGCTGGGGTCGTGTGGAGGAGCTCTTGGTGGCTGGAGAGTAGGAGATCAAGCATACCAAGCTCATCTTTCTTCCTCGTTCGTCTGCTACGACCTGCACAACCGTCCCCTTGGAGTCGACCAAAGGTAGGCCAAACCTAAATCCCATTGTGCAAGGCATATACCCCTGGAAAGAGGGTCGAGTCTACTTCCTAACCCAAGTGGAATGCCCAATTCCATGCAGTATACATGGGTATTAAGCGTTCTCCTCAAGTGGTCTGAACACGGGTTTTCTGGAAGAACAAGACTTCATCAACCCAAAAGGTAGGTTTTCTCGGGCCAAATCTTACATCTCCTATAACAAATGTGTAGAGCATCAAGTTAGCTTTGATTTCCCTCTGTTTCATCGAATTCCATTTAGTAGATTTTGAATTATAAGCGTTTTGCCAAAGTCGTGCACTGTTAGGGCTTTTCCTGTTCTTCGTGTGTTGTCTATGATTCAAGACCGAATTAAAGTAAACTCATAACATGAAAGTTATTCTAATAGTTATCCTCTTCAGGTTTTGTGTTGAACGTTTTGTCTAATTTCATTAGTTAGAGAGTTATAAGCACGGTAATAGGATTGCTGTATGAAACTACGTTGTCAGGTTTCACTTGGTATTACGTTGTGTTTGACTTGATTAAAGTCTATCGAAACCATCCTTATTTTCTAATTCCGATTTACTGGAAGTACCTTGCATGTCTAGGTTGTTAAAACTAGTTTCGTTATTTTTCATGCACGGTACAATTTGTTCTTCTATTTTAGAACAACCCTGTGTCAAAAGAAGGAAAGTCTGGTCCGCAATCCAAAGCACTGTCCTTGCTCTGTCAGAGTCAGCACGAACCCTGTGAACGCGACGGCCCGATAGGTCGCGTTCATAGGTCTTGTTGCGAAATCCCTCTAGTCGCCTCTGAATGCGACGTGCGCTCCGCTCGCTACCTACTCTATACTGCAATGTGATCGACTTCCCCGTCGCGATGTTCACACCCCTGTGTCGCCTTCTGGTCCCGACCCGCGCGATCCTTGTTGTGGCCTGTCGCGACCTGACCCCGGGCCTGACAGCCCCATGTCGCCTTCCTTATATGGACCTGTCGCGATCTGACCCCGGGCCTGACAACACCCATGTCGCCTTCCTCTTATGTGCCTGTCGCGACCTGACCCGGGCCTGAGAGACCCTGTCGCCTTCCTTATATGGCCATGTCGCGATCTCAGGATTTTTACCTGAAACCACGTGTTTTCTTGCAAAGTTTACCGCATATACCCGAGGTCTGTTTAAACGTGATATTTACTGTGTAAGTTGCATGTCTTGGGTCTGATC
>JACBKR010005472.1:0-18170 GCA_014218235.1 Colocasia esculenta | reverse complement strand
GTGCTTAAACTAATAATGAGCTACATAATTTTGTAAAATTTTCCAACTAAGAATAATTGTGATGCTTTCAAAGTATAATTCTAATGTAAGTAGGTTTTATGTTTTAAGAGATCATTAAAATTAGTGAAAACATAAATAGATTGTTCATTTTAGTTACAATTAAAAGTATAGTACTAGTACATTGTGAATTTGCAGTTAGAGACTAACTATTGTTATTATGTTACATATAATTAAGGCTAATGATAAATTGATAATTACATTGACTTGTTATTCAAATTATGTAATGTACATTTTAAAATGGTCTTGTATATTTTCGAAATCAAAATGTAATAATGAACATAATCGTAATTATGACCACACATGTGGTCTTAATGACAATATAGTAATTATTGGACATAATTATTGTAATTGTAAAAGAAAATTATATTTGTTATTTGCAGTTAATAATAATAGTGTCCATGCCAAACATGAATATTAATTACTTGAAATAAATACAATATCATATTTAATTAGCACTAAGTACATGCACAAATAAAGTATAAAAAATGAAGTGAAGGGGCATGATACATGGGTATAAGGTTAATTCGTTTTTCCTTACTAAAGATAGTTTTGAGAAAAAATTAGGTTATCTTACTTAGTCAAATGAGTTAACTCACTTGCAAACAAAGTACGGTGGTTAAAATGGGGTAACTCTAGTCATGGGTTAAAATAAAACTTTAACTCAATCATTGTCAAAGAGAAAGTGGACAATTGTAAGGGACAAGTTAAATTTTTTTGTTCTTTAACTCAATTGTAGTTGAGTTAAATTGATGTAATCATAAGTAATAGTTGTATATGATAAAATACGATGAAATACAATGTGATAATATAAATATTTCAGAGGTATGCTTTTGAATATGATAAATTTTAGGAATATATATATTTTTCTAATATCGTATATTCATCCCCAGCCATATTGCATTTGAAAACCTTATAGTTGGTGCTCATGAATTGATGACAAGAAAATGGTATTTTATCTATGTAAAATATGTATTCTTATTATTTTCTATACATCTTTTTGATTTTTATATATTATTATAAAAAAAATTTTTTCTAAATAAATTTATATTTAGATTGTTAGTGCATCTAATTTGAGATATCATTATTATAAAACAAGCCCTTATTTCTCGTCATATATCTTGTCATTTTATATAGACCAATCACGATGATAAACTCCATATATTTACAATCTATTACTGCATATATATTTGTACAATAGATATTATAGTTAAGATAAGTTATTTAAGTCCACTGCTTCTAACTTTAGGGAAATCAAATTTAAGTCACTACTTTTTATCATATGATATAATTTAGATAGTAAAAAAATATGTCAGTAAGTATTTTAAAAAGATGATACAATCAATCTTTACATATCTAGTCCTCTTATGTATTATACATTTCTTATGGTCATTGAGATCATATAGTTTATGTCACTTTATCATCTTTAGCACATATATTTGTACAATAGATATTATATTCAAGATAAATAATTTAACTTCATGCTTTTCAATTTAAGGGCAGTGAATCTAGTGACTCTTGGTTATTATTCAATTTAATTTATTTAGGTCTACTTGATAATTATTATGCAACACTTGATTAAACAATCTCATGATTATTTAATCAAAGTTACTCTATTAATTATGATTTGATATATCTAATTCATATTGTTTATTTAACAAGGTTTCCTTTAGATCTTTAAGATATTATTCCTCTGTTAGGCCAATTATATTTGTTAAATGAATTTAACTAATCAGGGATAACACATTCATGTTATGCTAGTAGACTTGTTAAAGGCCCCATAGTGGGGTTAATTAGTCATCAAACTTGTCTTGAATAGTAAAGAAGTTTATGATATTAAAAAAAAAAAAGATATTGGTATACAATAGGGGCCGTCTTGGTAATTAATTTATCCCTGAATGAGGTGGATAAATAAGAGTTATCATTTAAATTTGTGTATGTGATATAAACTAACTCGGAGTTATCAGGATTAAGGTGGGGTGGTTTGGTTTATCTTTACCCATCAAAAAGGGATGGAGTAGAAAGTTATCTTGAGATATATTCCAAGGAGAACAAAGTCTTATGGGGTCTGGTAGTGTTTTCTAAAAAGTGTAAAGGTCCTATGGTTCTTGATAAGGACCGGTCTTTTTCATGTTAGATCATTGATGAACGAGTCCTCAGTTGTACTATCTTTCTTTCATATAAATATATATATATATATATATATATATATATATTTCGGCTCAAGTGCAACTCTGGTAGAGTGAGATCATTCGCCCCTGCTGGGGGGATGGTGCACTCTCCTAGAAGTAATTCCTGAGGACCAGTTTAACTACTAAAAAAAAAGAGCAATAACGGTCATTACTTTGTTCGTGAGTGTGAAGCGGTTATTCACAATGAGCTTTTTCTTGGGTGGCAGTGGGGTAGAGACTTATCTAGATTTGGACAACAGGGGTTGCCTACTCAGTTCCAATAAAGTATCTAACTTGCTACCATGTATAATAATCAGGTAAGTAAAACTATCTCTAAATAGTTAGTCATTGAGGAGGGTGACATTTCTTAATGTGAGATTCATTAACTTACCATGATGAACTAAAGAAACAGCATACAAAGGACCTCGGTTGGGCGATCAGTTAGAACTCTTGCTTAAAAATAGGAGGTCTCGAGTTTGATTCTTGAGGGGGCTACTGATTACATGCAATCCTCAATGTGTGTAGGTCTAGAGTTTTTTCGGTCAAGTGAGATAAAGACAATATGAGTACACGGAAAGTAGAGGCTATCAAGTCTGATTTAGAGTTCATGAACACAATCTCTGAACCCACAAAATCACACAGGGCGGGGGTTCCTCGTTATCAAAAAAAAAAAAAAAAAAAAAAAAAAGAAACAACATACGGCATATATGCCTCAAGAAATTAATCGTGCAGAACATCCTGATTATTTCATGAGAGTTTATTAACACAGATTTGAGGAAAACAAAGCAAAATTATGTATGGCATGTATGCTAGCTTCAAGATTTTTGCAAATACCTTACATACTTACATATTGATTTTATGCAAAATCATATGTATTTATCTTGAAACAAAAGAAACAAGTCATTCGCTAAGATCAAACGAACCATCCTAGCTACCTCAATCGAGCAACTATTCCAACACTTAAGCAGCTAAACCTGGTGCAAATATTCCCACATTGAGCCTTCCAAAACTCCTATTGAAGTAGCTCCTATGACAACACCAACCATTGCACTCGAATTTAGCAACTCCACCTACTGCAACGGCCCTCTCTATCTCTAGGGTATTCATGAAGAACACCCTTTTTTTTTGGTCAATATCATAGCAAGGCTCTCAATATCATTAACAAGGAAAGTATGCAGATAATACAGCAGGCAAAGAAGGGGGAAAGGAAGCTAAATCAGAGGACCCGGTTGGGTCGATCGGTTAGAACTCTTGCTTAAAAGTAAGAGGTCCCGAGTTCGATTCTTGGGGGGGGGGGGGGGGGGCTTACCTGATTACATGCAATCTTCGAGGTGTGTAAATCCGAGGTTTCCTGGTCAAGTGGGGTAAGGTCAATACGGGTACACGGAAAGTAGGAGCTGCCAAATCCTGACCTTGGGGTTCACGAACACCAACCCTGAGCCCACAAAGCCACACGGGAGGGGTTTCCTCGTTACCAAAAAAAAAAAAAGGAAGCTAATCTCAATTAGTGGAGGTGGGTGAAGACAACCCAGTTTTTGCCACTGCATGAGCCAAAGCATTACATGATCTAGGGCAAAGGAAATCACAATATTGTTCGAGTTTTTAATAAGAAGCTGGCAGTCCTCAACCAGGGGAAGAACTTGCCAAGGAGGGTAGTCAAGCCATTGATGGCATTAACAACAACCAAGGCATCGCTCTCAATGAGAACGATCTTAAGTTTTTTTTTTTATTACAAACTTCAAGTGAACATGGATCTGGAGTTAAAGCACGATATTATGCTCAAAACTTGAACATAGTGGGCTCCTACGAGGTCAAGAAGATTGGGACCATAAATAGATCTAATTTGGGGCATCTTTAAAATGAATAAGCAAACTGACTTAAAATCCATTTATAACTAAATATATATATATGGAAGCATAAATTTATATAGAAGCATAATTTATTTTTTCACCCATCTTCATTAACCACCTTAAACTAAATAATATATATATAGAAGCATAAATTATTTTTTCACCTATCTTTCCTCTTAGTTGGACATTCTCTTAAAGTTCTTTTTCTTCATTAATAACTTTCCTTTCGTGGCAGGGCTCTTCTCTCTTTTTCTCTGTCCTCCTTTTTAGTCTCCCATTGTTTTATCATTTTCTTTTTACATTATCTTCTTTTCTTTATGAACTCTAGAACAAGCTCCAATGAGAAACCATATTCTAAGGGGATTTTATACATATATAAAACCATGAATATAGTATCACAAAATCATCAAAGTACCCGATATCTAAAGTTGTTGCACCTATGGACTCTTTGTATCATTAAAACAATAGTAAAAATCCGAATAATACAAAAGCCCTAAGAGATTTCAACAAAAATGGGTATAATAGAAAATATTTGGAATAGGGAAAATTAATGGGGGTCCTTGTCAGAGCCTGGTACTTATTTCCTCGTCCCTGTCAGAATACGGTTGATGTAAAGTCCCTGCTTTTCTCCAGGTTTAATTTCCAGTCCCTGCTTTTCAGATGTCACCATTTACGGCCCTCCACACACGATTTCCGTCTCCTTGGCCTCCGTCTCTTTTTCCCATTCCCGTCTTACCCTTCCCTCCTTTTTTCCATCGCCTGTTCCCCATGCGAAGTTACTCTTACATACCCTGCCAAGAACTTATACAGCAACCATTGACAGCACTTACAAACCGCCTTTCGAAGGTCCGTGAACCGTTCTTCACACTATAAAAGGAACCCAGGGCCCCATACTTATCCTTCATCACAAGCTTCTAACGCTCTTCTTCTTCCTATCTTTCTTGCTCGTCTTCTTCATCTTTATTTGCAGATGTCTTCATCTAACCGTGCTCCCCAGAGGGATGGCAAGGCACCTGCCTCACCGGTGCCACCGTCACCCCCGGCTCCCCCGTTGCGACAGTCCACCTTCAGCGCCGACTACTGGGATGGTTTTTACGTGGGCTGGAAGATGGCTTTACAGAAAGCCTCCCGGCAGTACGGCGACAGGGGCCTCAATAACATCCTCCCAGACATCGGCCCTAGGGTAGAACACATCCCTTCCTCTCCTTCCTCCCCGGACCGTTCCGGCACCTCCCCTTCCTCCCCTGACCGTTCCGGCACCTCCCCTTCCTCCCATCCCTCCCCTGACCGTTCTGCCTCCTCCCCTCCGTACTCTACCGAGTGGTCGGTAGAGTAGAGGTAGAGAGTTATTGTAACATGGCTTCTTTATGATAAGCATTTTCGTTTGATGCAGTCTTCTCTGTGCTTATGTATGTGCTCTGTATCATGCAAATTCAACATGTTACCAATAACACACTGTAACATCCCCTCATATATACTATAATCAACATGACCAACGACTGTAAGAGATATAACATATAATGTAAAACTGTATGTTAGATGTAGTGCTTGAACTGTAAGAGAGTAGTACTCAAACTGTAACAGGGCTGTTCTTTAGGTGTAACACTGTAGTGCTCGAACTGTAACAGCTTAGTACTTAAACTGTAACATTTTATTACGTATAATATAACAGAAATCGTAAGTGCTGGAACTGTAAGAGTGTAGTGCGCGAACTGTAAGAGTGTACTGCTGAAAATGTAAGAGTCTAGTGCTTAAACTGCAACATCTTATTACATATACTGTAACAGAAATTGTGAGGAGACAGTGCTCTTCTTCCTCCTATCTTTCTTGCTCGTCTTCTTCCTCTTTATTCTGAGATGTCTTCATCTAACATACGGTACACAGGTTAAACTGTAAGAGTATTAGAGTTAAACTGTAACACTTCGTTACGTACACTGTACAACAAAACGTAATTGTAAGTGCGCGAACTGTGCAAGTGTATTACTGAAACTGTAATAGCGTAGTAGTGGAGTTGTAACATCGTAGTGCGTAGACTGTAATAATGTATTACATACACTGTAATATTGGAATATAAGGACGACGTTCTGTTGTAACTAATATACAACATTTAAAATCCGTCAGGATTGTGGGGTGGGTTGCTACAAGTTCTTCGGTTGTGACCTGTTTGTTTGCACCGTGAACAAATATATGCATGATCTACTTCTCCTCTTGAATGTATTCTCCTCTTTCTCGGTCTTCCTGGCAACCTTTTTGTTGTCGGTGGCTTGATTAGAACTTCTGATGGTTGAGGCGGATCCGGCATGTCAAATGTTGGGATAGGTTGAATGTTTCTTTCATATGCAGCCCTATACACTTCTGTGCTGTAAAATGCCGAAACATATTGAGTAACGGCCTCCTTGTTACTGCCAATTGCTGCGCATGCATGCTTGCAAGGAATCTTGACAAGTTGCCAGTGTCCACAGGAGCATGTTTGTAGATGGAGGTCTACGGCGTACGTCTTCATACTTTCAACAACCTCAAATTTGATTCCATCTGAATGACGGATTGCTAAGCTTCTCCTTTCTTGAAGGTTTTTTTCGATGATTTTTTGTACTTTAGGACAGTATGGTGTATCCCACAATGCAGCATCAATTTTCCTCTTTGCAGCCATTTCCATCATTTGCACTCTAATTTTGTCAACCATCTGTAGTATTGGTAGACTTCGCGCGTCATGTATCCAATTGTTGAATGACTCTGCCAAATTAGAGTATAATTCACCAAACCTGTATGGCCATGTGAAGGAAATTAGGATAACATCAAATATCTGTAACAAGTGTCCACTACATACTGTAACCTTATTTAACACGTTCTGTAATAGATTATCCCTACAACTGTAAGCACATAAATGGCAGAATGTAATAGAACATATCGCTTATGTATTTAAAGAGCCGAACCTTTGTCCCTGGAAAAGAGCATGGGACCAGTGTTCGACATCATTTCGGAGCACCCATTCTTTGGCCTCAGTAGAATTAAGCTCCATTGCAGTCATTGCGTCTTGGTACTCTTGTTCAGTAACAGCATAGGCAATGCGCTGGAGAATTTTTCTAAGTAATTTTTTGAAAGGGGCGGCATACTTCCCCGCACATTGGTCGTTGAAGTTCTGCATGATGTGCTGGAAACAGTAGCCGTGATGATCATTCGGAAATACGTCAGGGATCGCTTCCTTCAGACCTCTCCCTCTGTCTGATAGGAACGCGATCCTTCTATCTGATAGCAATGCCTTTTTCAAATTTTGTAGAAACCAGACCCAGTTGTCATATGTTTCCGAATCTGCGATGAGAGTAGGCTACACTGAATAGCTCATTGTTACCGTTTAAGGCACTTGCAGCAAGTATAACCCCTTGCACTCTATGCTGTTTGATATGAGTTCCGTCCAAAAAGAGCATAGGTCGACAACCAACTTCGAACCCATATGCAGACGCCTCGAAGCATATGAAAAACCGTTTGAAACGTTGAGTCTCCGGGTCCACTTCTAGAGACAAGATCGATCCCGGGTTTGACTGTAATGCACGTTCGCTGTACCAGTTCAACATATGATAGCTTGTTCTGAAATCGCCGTATAGTGAACCGACAGCAACCTCTTTGCCCCACCATGCCTATTCAAATGATTATACATGTTCTGTAAGAGTGTTACAGTTCTTGTCCTCATACCTTACAGTATCCTTCTTAAGTTGTTACAGTATACGCTCAAATCATTACAGTTGTTACAATACAAACCCTTACAGTATATGATTACAGTTGTTAATACAAGGGTCAGAGACTTACAGTATATGATTACAGTTGTTACAGTGGCATGCAGATATTGTTACAGTATACGTCGAAATGATTATAGTTATGACAATGATAGTCTTACAGTATATGAGGACAATTGTTACAATGCTAGGGTCAGAGAATTACAGTTAAGGATCTATTGATTACAGTAGACGTCATGATGTGTTACAATTCAATTCATGGCATACCTGATGATAAGGGATGCAGATACCGTATTCCCGACGGATGTCACTCATCATTTCACTTGCTCTGTAGGTGGGTTTATCAACTAGTTTCCCCTTCACAGCATTTGCTACCCACTTCTTAGATGTCCGTGGATGTCCGTCGCTCATAATGTCACATCCACAGGTGTGTATGTTGTTGAGACTTTTGATTGCAAATTGTGGACCTCCACGAACGACAGACGCATGCAGGCGCCATGGGCAAACAGAGACATTGCAACGTACAGTTAATCGTACAGAGTCATTCTTCAAATATTTCCAATTAAATCCTCGTGCGATCGCGTAATTTGTCAGTTCCATCTGCAATAGCTCTTTGCTTATGAAGACTTGTCCTACTGAGTGTATTCTACCTACGGAATATTGCGTCAACACTGGTACCACCTTCCGCTCCTTCTCCTCGCACATACAACTCGAAACTGCTTCCTGGTAATTGGAGGGGTTCTGGGGTTACCAAAGAACCGCCATGCGTGTTTGAAGTACTTCTGCAAATAATGTACATACATACATTCTTAAGACGAAGGCTTGTTAAGAATGCATGGGATAACATGAAGGGTGGTGAAGAATACATGGACCACGTACCTGTCAAGTGGTTGCGTTCCATCTGAATGACGACTAGCATGCGTACTAAGGCAACGAGTTTCCACCTGATGAATTTGTAGATTTATCAATGATGTTCCCTGACACTTGTGAAGATCAAACATAGCTAGGACATCCCCATCGTCAAGCAACACCTGTTCAACGTCGGTATCCATGGGAAGACGATACTTCAGCATGTTCTCCTGCATGTCTACACCCAACCTTTGGGAAACCCTGCTATGAATGGACGCCAAATCCGTGTCCCTCCCTATGAAAAGAACGAAACTTTGATCTCCAAATGAACATCTTGCAGGGAGCTGCTCCATTGGGTGGCAGAGGAAGACGAACGGTTCGTGGAAGACGTTTCGTGTATGAGTGGCTTGGACTGGGGGTCAAATTGGCGGGAGTGCGTATATGGCTACCTAACATGGCGGGAAAGCTCTATACGAAGGGCTGTGATTTCCTTGACGTCCCGTCGTCTGTCGTACCGAGTATTTTCAGCCGCCCGATGGTCATCATTGCAGTGCACCGCCATCTTGTTGAGTCCAGTGTCCACCCGTCGGGTACACCGACTTCATATATCATGACTTTTCTCCTTCCCTTCTCCTACACCGCCATTCCTCCACCAGACCTCTTCTCTGTTACAGTTTCCCATCCTTCAGTTACATCTCCAGACGAAGCAATCCGTCTCTCCCCTCTAACGATGGCAAGCCGTCGATCTCCTACGAGCGCTGACATTCAGAGCATTGCGGCGGATGCGGTGCAAGAAGCGTTCGTGGAAGAACCCAGACTCCAAGTCGTACGAAAAAGTAGTTTCTTCTTACCCTAATACGGATGTTTGTCGAATGAATGTTTTCATTTTTAAGATGCGATCTTTTCTTTGCAGAAAAGAATGAATATAATACGCGATGCTCGCTTCTGTTCTACCGTTCCGTTATGGACGATTTGCAATTTAGGAGCGCGCATCTGAAGTTGATGAGGAATTCACCATTTCGCGCGTATATCAAATGCGAAATGGTGACCTACCCAATTTCACTCATTGTCGATCTTATGACACGTTTCGATGGAGAGCGTTTTAAGATTGGCTCATGCAGCATGACTTTTCGCCCTTCAGACATAGCCAAAGTTATGGGTATACCAAACGTTGGTTCCCCTATCGACCTGAACACGGATGGGACAAAAGCCAGTTTGCGCCGGATCCTTGGAACCAAAAGAACGATGGACAGGCACAATGTCCATTTGAAACTTAAGGAGTACGTTCCACAGGAGGGTCAGCTTGCTGTTGAGATTTCCGTGAAGCTTTGGGTTGCGCTTCTTTGTTCCTGTTTCTTCTTCCCCACAAGTGGGATGTCGGGGTCGCTGTCCTTCTGCCATACCTGGACGACCTCCATGACATGAACAACGCCAATTGGGCTGCCGCAATCCACGAGTACCTGATGTCGGGGGTGATGGCATTCAAAACAGCAGCTGGTTCCTGCAAAAACATCTTCCTAACCGGTTGTGTTCCCGCTCTCGGTGTGAGTATACTGTTACGGTACACTCTGTTACAGTTCCTGAATGTGTCTATTCCAGAAGACTCATGGAGTACATTTACAGAAGACATATGTATATGTTACATACATTTTCATATGTCCTCTGTTATAGTTCAAGACGGTCTCTATTACAGATGACATATGAACCTATTACAGTACGCGTAGAATACATTTACAGAAGACATATGTATCTATTACATACGTTTACGATACACTTCTCATACGCATTATCTATTTCATAATGATGTAGGCATGGTTTTTGATGCACCAATACAAATGGAAACCAGATCATCCGGAAAGGAATCCCCATTTTTCCGTTGGGATTGCCGGAATAAGGGACCGGAGTTATCCGCCCTACTACGGGGGTTGCGACGATCTGATGTAAGTGTCACTTACCCCTGGAACTGTGTTATCTTGGTATATGACTTATACCTGTACCTGTACCTGTGTTAATTCAGGTGTATTTGGAGTATAATGAAAATGAGGAGCCACCTAGAGCTTCGCGACGATTGACGGCATCCACGTCAACCACTTCCCGAACCCCTCCATCAGATAACTCTCTGCATGGCATTCTTAGCCAGTTACAGCGGCAGAATGACCAGTTACTTCGGCAGAATGACCAGTTAAAGCGGCAGAATGACCAATTACACCGGCAGAACAATATCCTCCAGTCAATGGATGGAAGGCTACATAGACTGGAGGAACAATTTCAGCGGCAGCCTCGGTGGCAACATCCCCCCCCCAGAGACAGAATGTGCAATTTTAGCCCTACCGCCATTGGAGCTCCCAACAGCTTCAGTACGATCACATGCCGTGGCAAAGAAGAGTTACCAACGTCCAGGTAAACGTTTTGTGTCGTTACATTGTTTCATTTGCTTAGTTACAGAAGATGCTTTCCTCATTTACAGTTAGAGTCCTACTCTCTTACAGTCATTCCAATACTTAGTAATACGATTGTACTCTACCTTTACAGTTTCATTCCTTGTCTGTTACAGTCTTTCATATACGAAGTTACAGAAGTGTTCTCTATGTTTACAGCTCTCTTTCATAGACATTAACAGACTTTCGTGTTCTCAGTTACAGGAAGGAGATCCGTGCAGACAAGGTCGCGGCGGTCATTTAAGGAGTTGCACATTCCCGAGTTGAAGGAGGGGAAAAAGAGGGGGCGAAAGGAGGAGGAGGAGGACCAGAGGAAGAGGAAGAAGGAGGAGAGGAGAAGGCGGAGGGGAGGAGGAGAGGCGGAGAGGAAGAGGGAGGAGGAGGAGGAGGAGCAGAGGAAGAAGGAGAGGCGGAAGGAGAGGAGGAGGAGGAGGAGGAGAGGAGGCGGGAGGAGGAGGAGGAGCGGAGAGAGGAGGCGGGAGGAGGAGGAGCAGAGGAAGAGGAGGCGGAGAGGAGAGGAGGCGGAGGAGGAGGAGAGAGGAAGAAGGAGGCGGGAGGAAGAGGGAGGAGGAGGAGCAGAGAAGAAGAAGGAGGCGGACAGGAAGCGAAGGAGGAGGAGAGCAGAGAGAAGAAGGAGGCGGAGAGGAGGCGGGAGGAGGAGGAGCAGAGGAAGAAGGAGGCGGAGAGGAAGAGGAGGAGGAGGAGCAGACGAAGAAGGAGAGGCAGGAAGAAGAAGGAGGAGGAGGAGGAGAGAAGAAGGAGGCGGAAGGAGGCGGGAGGAGGAGAGCAGAGGAAGAAGGAGGCGGAGAGGAAGAGGGAGGAGGAGGAGCAGAGGAAGAAGGAGGCGGACAGGAAGCAGAAGGAGGAGGAGCGAGGAAGAGGAAGAAGGAGGCGGAGAGGAGGCGGGAGGAGGAGGAGCAGAGGAAGAAGGAGGCGGAGAGGAAGAGGAGGAGGAGGACGAAGAAGGAGGCGGACAGGAAGCAGAAGGAGGAGGAGGAGCAGAGGAAGAAGGAGGCGGAGAGGAGGAGGAGGAGGAGCAGAGGAAGAAGGAGGCGGAGAGGAAGAGGGAGGAGGAGGAGCAGACGAAGAAGAGGACAGGAGCGAAGAGGAGGAGCAGAGGAAGAAGAGGCGGAGGAGGCGGGAGGAGGAGGAGAGAGGAAGAAGGAGGCGGAGAGGAGGCGGAGGAGGAGAGAGGAAGAGAGGCGGACAGGAGGCGGGAGGAGGAGGGCAGAGAAGAGACGGAGGGAAGAGGGAGGAGGAGGGCAGAAGAGAAGGAGGCGGACAGAAGCAGAAGGAGGGGGAAGAAGAAGGAATAAAAGGAAGCGGCGTCAGATATCCCCATCATCATTGTCCCGACGTGTTACAGCTGGGACGAGGATAATAACGACAACCAGATATCTTTACGGTATGGTTTCCCCTTACAGAATTTACATAAGCTGAGCATTCGGTTACAGAACCCTTCATGAGACATAACAGTTTGTTCCGAGTCCGTTACAATTACATTATAATATTTTTACAGAACATTCCTTTTTTACTTACTCTATCGCAGCCAGACGATTTTCGGCACCACAAAGCCACGAAAGTGAATGTGTCCACTTGCGAACCGATCCTTGTTGAGTCTCAAGAGAGTACAGACACACTTCCAACGGGCAAGAAAGAGGAGAGACGTGATTACGTCGCCCGGGACGCATTAGGAGTGGCCGAAAAGTCATTGATTGAACGATTTTTCAATGAGTGCTTCATTAATGAGTACGTGTTACATTATATGTTACCATGTTTACAGTTTCGACCAAAGATGTTTACATTATATATCTACCATGTTTACAGTATATGTCTACCATGTTTACAATATATGTCTACCATGTTTACAGTATATGTCCACCATGTTTACAGTTTCGCCAATTACTGATGACAGTCTTAATTCTTACCTGTAGAAATTTCATGTTCAACGGCCCTGTGGAGGGATACGACAATTTCCTCTCGTTTCATGACATCCGGGAGCTATTGTTCGCGAGGGAGAGCGAATCGGTCGTAATTGACTGCTACGTCAACGCTTACTTGTTTCGCCCCGTGAAGAGAACCCGGACATTTTTTGGAATTTTGGATATCTGCATGCCGCTTTAAAGGGTTATGTCCAATCTTGCAGAGACGATAAGAGCAAGGAAGAACATTTCGAAAACGCTTCAAGAGATTGGACCGCGCCCCAAATGAATTCGACGTCATCTTCTCCCCCATGCACGTTGGAACGAACCATTGGGCTCTTCTGGTCATCCGCATGAAGGAAAAAGAGTTCCACGTGTACGACTCATTACGAAACAAACATCGTGCTGACATTCCACAATATGTAAGTGACCAGTGTTCCATACGATGCTTACATTCATTACAGAGCGCGAGCACTTGTGTTACAGACGTAACAGTAACATGAAATCTACGTTAAGTTGCTCGAACTCTTTTGTTCATTCTCTTATGCAGGTGGAGGAACTGATAAGATACCTGAAGGGCAAGCAGATAGATGCAGCTACATGGCCGCTACGCTACCCCGACCCATGCCCACAACAAGGATCGGGAGACGACTGCGGAATTTTACTTGCAAATACATGGAATGTCTAGCACGTACGGACATTCAAGATTTGCCCTTCAGTCAGAATGACATGCCTATTGTGCGAGCAAAAATCGCCCTCCACTTCATCAAAGCGTACTTCAATGGAGAAGGGCGTTCATAGCGTCTACAACTGAAGGAGAACTGCCGCACGTACTAACTCCTAACCATTGTAATGATACTGTATGGTCTTTACCTATTCTTGTTACAGTATAAATGATACTAGGTTACAGTTGAAGAAGTACTGTCTTACAGCTTGAGCGCCCAGCTACGCCTACCTCATTACAGTGTGTGTAGAATCCTGTTACAGTCTTTACCTATTCCTGTTACAGTATAAATGATACTACGTTACAGTTGAAGAAGTACTGTCTTACAGCTTGAGCGCCCAGCTACGCCTACCTCATTACAGTGTGTGTAGAATCTGTTACAGTCTTTACCTATTCCTGTTACAGTTAAATGATACTACGTTACAGTTGAAGAAGTACTGTCTTACAGCTTGAGCGCCCAGCTACGCCTACCTCATTACAGTGTGTGTAGAATCCTGTTACAGTCTTTACCTATTCCGTTACAGTATAAATGATACTAGGTTACAGTTGAAGTACTGTCTTACAGCTTGAGCACCCAGCTACGCCTACCTCATTACAATGTGTGTAGAATCCTCTTACAGTCTTTACCTATATTTATAGTATACATAATAGGAGGTTACATTTCCAGAACACTTATTACAGTATCAGTTGAAATCTTTTACAGTACTTAGCTATTGTCATTATAGTATGCATGCTATGAGGTTACAGTTGGAATGTGTTACAGTCGTACTTTATGTTTTATAGTTGCATGATAGGAGGTTACAGTTCGACAACTAAAGCTACAACTATTTATTACATTACTGTTCCCGTGTTACAGTAGTGCCCTTTTCATTACAGTGTCCATGCTATGGGGTTACAGTTCCAGCAGTACAGCTTGACCGCTTCGGAGGAACCTGTTAGTATTACAGTACACGCATCATAGATAGCACATACAAGCCCACAGAAGACTGCATATAAGGAAAATATTTATATTCCATAAACAAGCACTGTTACAATCTTAACTCCGTAACCCAATAGCATGGACACTGGAATGAAACGGAGGGGAGGGGACAAATAAGGACAGCAGAGATAGGAGGGGAGGGGAGGAATAAGAAGGATTGCAGAGAAGGGAGGGAGGGGAGGGGAGGTGAGGTGTAGGAAGGGATGGGAGGGGAGGGGAGGAACTGGTCGGGGAGGGAGACATTCTAAACACCCTAACCCGATACTCGGTGGACGAGGGAGGGGAGGAATAGGAGCGGGCCGGGGAGGGACGAGGGGAAGGTGAGGAAGATATGTGTTCTACCCTAGGGCCAATGTCAGGGAGGATGTTGGTGAGGCCCTTGTGGTGGTACAGCCGAGAGGCTTTCTGTAAAGCCATCGTCCACCCAACGTAAAATCCGTTCCAGTAGTCGGGGCTGTACGTCTCCGGGAAAGGTAGAGCCGGGGGAGAGGCGGGGCGACGGTGGCACCGGTGAGGCAGGTGCCTGCCATCCCTCGGGGAGCACGGTTAGATGAAGACATCTGCAAATAAAGATGAAGAAGACGAGCAAGAAAGATAGGAAGAAGAAGAGCGAGGGAAGCTTGTGATGAAGGATAGGAATGACCAGGTTCCTTTTATAGTGTGAAGAACGGTTCACGGGCCTTCGAAGGCGGTTTGTAAGTGCTGTCAATGGTTGTTGTATAAGTTCTTGGCAGGGTATGTAACAGTAACTTCGCATGGGTCAGAGTTCACGGGCCACCGAAGCGTCAGCGTCGTTTGGGGAACAGGCGATGGAAAAAAGGAGGGAAGGGTAAGACAGGAATGGGAAAAAGAGACGGAGGCCAAGGAGACGGAAATCGTGTGTGGAGGGCGTAAATGGTGACATCTGAAAAGCAGGGACTGGAAATTAAACCTGGAGAAAAGCAGGGACTTTACATCAACCGGTATTCTGACAGGGACGAGGAAATAAGTACAGGCTCTGACAAGGACCCCCAATAATTTCCCTTGGATATATTACGGCATTTTTGACATTCATAAAAGTGAGGATGGTCTAAATTTGATAGTTTACTGCAGGGGTACATATAAAAAACTGTTTATTCAGTAAATAAGACAATCTCTAAGGACAGTCAATATTATATTACGACATGCCCTTACATAGTTTAGAGTGTAAAAGCAACACTTGTTTATTTCAGTGATATTCCAAATATTCCTCAATTTTCAAAAATGCCATAATATATCTACAATAGCTGCAATTATATACTTCACGACTTTACATCATTAAATGTATAGTAAAATTATAACAAGCTAAAAAATAAATCACCTTTTTTATATGTGAAGGATTATATATATAGATATTAATGTGCCCTCGGATTCTAATACGAAGGTGTCGAAAAATTGAAGAAAAAAATGGACGTCAACCCTCACCGACCCGTGCTATGCACGTGCCCCAGGCACGTGAAACAGGCGGTGGGGCGAGCATCTTAATTTTTTAAAAAAATTTCGGCACCCTCAGATTGGAACCCTAGGGTGCTGATATATATATATATATTATATATATATATATATAATATATATATATATATAATATATATATATATAATATATATATATATATATTATATATATATATATTGATTTGATCACCTATACTTCATAGCTAATAAAAATTAATTAATAAACGATAGTCAAATTTTAAGGAATATTCAGCTAAGATAGAGATAAGATCATCAAATTAATTGAAGTGATGAGAATATCCTTATCGAGATAAATCGACAATGTTTTTGCACGATTTTAAATTGAGGGCTAAGTTACTTGTTTTCCATTATTACCCAACTATGATCCGGTGGATGGCCTTTGAGGGAATGAAACCGTATGGACAAATATAATGAAATATGATCAAACATATAATATATATATAGATTTTAGAAATATGAGAATTCAATACATATTTGATTTATTTCTAGCCTGCATGGGTGACTTAATTTTTGACGAGAGTGCTCAACTATTGGACTACCTAAAAAAGAGTCTCATGCTCATAAGGGTGTCAATTATATATATATATATATATATATATATATATATATATATATGTTAGACATTTAATTTTTGCAATTAAATATTAAAAAAAACTCTTCTCATGTGGTATCTTGTCCTCATTTTTCCCCCTAACCCTTACACATTGTAGATAATATATCTACAATAGCTGCCATTATATACTTCACGACTTTATATCATTAAATGTATAGTAAAAATATAACGAGCTAAAAAAATAATCACCTATTTTTATAGCAACCCATCTAAATAGAAGGAATATAAATTTGGTTTCATATGAACATAGCCACTAAATAAGGGATAAATATTTAAAAACAAACAAGAGAAGGGAGATCTAGAGAGAGAGAGAGATGACTCATTGGAGTTGGTTGGGTGAGATTAGGGCCCAACAGTGAGAGTTGAGAGAGAGAATCTGTAACGACCCAGAATCCGCATTACCAGTAAGTGATCAGTAACCCGAATTCTGACCCGCTAACCTACGAGATAGGCTCGGAAGGGTAGAAAAGGATGTCCAAGGAGACTATACAAGGAGATACACAACATGCAAAGCTGTAAATTTTACTACATATGGAACATAACATCTACAACTCAGAGCCCAAGCTAAAGTACAGAGTACAGGAGTACAACAAAAGTACTACTCACAGCAGCTAGGGTACACCAGCACCAGAGTGGCTAGACTCGCCTGGAACGGGAGTCGACGACGACCCACCTGAAAGGGAGGGGAGTGAGTCTCAAAAAGACAGACCCATTAGGGAAAAGTAACCCCTACCGGAAACAATACAAAAGTGCGGAAAGTAAGAACAGTAAAGTAAATACACGTCGCACCACAAACTAAAACCAACACAACTACGCATCTCCTTGACAGGAGTGCGCTGCAAAAACTGTACCCCGCGGCTCAGTAGCACACACTCACACACACGGAGTAAGTAGGACTCAGCTAGGGTATGTGGCTCGGCATCCTGTCACCACAGAGTCTCTCACCCCAGCCACGTGTGCACACTACAGACGCTCTCTCTCGCGTCTGGTCCACGACCGGTTTTCCCTACGCCTGACCCTAGCGGTAGAGAAGGGGCTCCACGAGACCGGCTCGAAACCACCACAAGGAGTACGCACAGAACGAGACGCTCTCAACGCCTGGCTTACCAGCGGAGGACCCCCACACCGGTCATCTAGACAGAGCGTCTCTTATGTCCATGTGACAAACAGAAACAAAGGTACGGTAACTCAACGCGAGTACGAACGGTAACACTCTCAACGTCCGAAACACCGTACAACAGGCGGGACACTCGTGTCACATCACTGGACACAACACATGATTGAAGGTCCACTGGGTCATCTGATAAACGGCATCATCGATTGTCGTCAATGAAAACATAAAC
>JACBKR010005471.1:0-18107 GCA_014218235.1 Colocasia esculenta | reverse complement strand
GTAGGCATAAGCAGCATGGACTATCTGTCAGAACTCACCTACCATATCTCCCTTTTGTCATAACTCCCTTACTTTCAGGATACAATTGTTTGTCTGTTCTTTAATGCTCTGAACATCTATCCATCCGAGGTTCTTATACTTTACATATATTTCTATATCACCTACCTCCAAAAGGACAAAGGTACTTGTGCTTCCTTACCTTGCAGATAGTTAGCTACCTTGTAACACCCCGAAAAATTTTAAGTACATAATAATTCGAATAAATGGAAATAATAATTTCCATAATATCAGAGTATTGAAAACATACGTATCATTATCGTATGTTCTAAAACACATCGAAAAATTCCGTAAAAATCATAGTCAACCTAAACATTCTTACTAAATGTTCCACAAAGAAATTTATGCCAAGAAAAATCGGATTAGCCATGTTAAAGTGTTTCACGACTTATTATCGTAATTTATGAATAAGTCGAAAAAGCATTATCACACGTACTTGGATGAGTCAGAAAATTAAATAAAAATCATATATGGGCTTCAAATATATCTTCTAATGACCCATCAGAAATTGGGTCAATAAAAATCATTTGGACTAGGTTTAAGAGTTATTGTGACCGATTATCCAAATTAGGAAACAAGTCGGAAAACCGTTAACACGAAAATACGATGTAAGCATAAATTAAATAAAATGTTGGGGAGACTTCTAACATTATATATTGATGACCCATTATCATAATTGGGCCAATGGGCAACATTTGGCCCAAAAAACAAATAAAGCTAGAAAATACATAGAAATTCGTAACCATAAATAAGTTGAAATTAAAAAGAGGCAATTAGAGTGAATTGGGATGCAATCATGCATTCATGGCAACCCAAATTTGTGCCTAACTATGAGGGGAGGTTTCCTAATGCTCACACACTCAAAGGGAGGAAGAAATCTTCAAAAATAGGAAACCAACATGCCAATCCCGAAACCCTCCTTTCCTAGTTATAATAGGACTCCTAAACACCATGGTTACTTAAATACTCTTCACCAAACCCTAGGGAAGAGTTTAGAACTTGCTGGGGTCGTGTGGAGGAGTTCTTGGTGGCTGGGGAGCAGGAGATCGTCCACACCAAGCCGTTCTTCTTCCCCTTCTCGTCTACTGCGACCTGCACAAACACCCTCTTGAAGTCGACCAAAGGTGAGTCAAACCTAAACCAAACCTTCAAGGCCTATACCCTGGAAATAGGGTCAAGTCTACGTTCTAACCCAAGTGGAATGCCCAAATTCCATGCAGTATACACGGAGTAGTAAGCGTTTTCCTCCAAGTGGTCTGAACACGGGTTTTCTTGAATAATGTGACTTCTTCAACCCAAAAAGTAGGTTTTCTTGGGCCAAACCTTAACATATCCTATGCCAATGTGTAGAGCATCAAGTTAACTTCATTTCCCACTGATTTCATCGTTTTCCATTTATTACATCATGAGTCAAAGTCGCGGCTGTCAGGGTCCTTTCCTGTTCAAGTCGATTTATCATACATCTTGAGGTCATTTAAAATTATTTAAAAATCATAGTTCGCACCTATTACATGTTCCCTACAACTTTTATGTTGAGATTTGTCTAAATATCATTAGTTAGAGAGTTATAAGCGTTGTAAGAAAGCGCTACAGGAAATTGCGTTTTCGGGTTGCACTTCCTTTTTCGTTCTTCATGTTTTTCATGAGATTCGAGATCGAATTAGATCAAACCACCAACATCAAGTTCTTCTACTAGATGTTCTTGACAATTTTAATGTTGAAAGTTTTATCCAAAAGCACTAGATTAGGAGTTATAAGCCGTATAAGTTCCCTATATCAACCCAATCCAAGTATGAGTCGAACTGGGTGTATTTGGCAACCCAAACCTCTCTCTAGAAGGCGACGTATCGTCCTGTCGCATTCAGAACGCGACTGGTTTCATGTCGCGACCTGGCCCTGCGCAGTGTTCGCTTAAATGGCTGTAACTTTTTCTATAGACCTCGGATTGATGCGCCGTTTTTTTTGTTGGATCCTTATTCAAAGGGCTTCAATGTGGTATATTCATATGTCAGAGTTTCATTTGAAATTAGTAAGTTATGACTCTAGAAGTGGAAGGGTTGGGACTACATCTACTTCCTAAAAGGCATATGTTCCGGTTTCTGTCGTTTTATGCCACTCTTCATATGTGTGAGTTTTGAACTATTATAGAAAGGTTCTACAAGGTATTATCATGCTAAAGTTTAACATGGTGTCCAGTGTGTAAATTACATATCTTGTGTCTGAGCATTACATGATGTCTTTTAATGGCTTAAAAGTGATTAACACATTTAAAATCTATAATTACATGAACGATATTCTAATTGCTCTCCTAATGACGTGATCATTCAGGCAACTTATGATTTACTCTTCTTACTATTCTAGCTTGACTAAAATGATAATTTTGTTGCCATAAAAATCTTGCAAACCATGATTTGTTAAGTGCATAGTTTCATGTCATGCCATCATTTTAAGTACTTTCCGTGAGTTAAGACCGATGCTTTGTGAATTGAGACACTCGTACATCACTACACACTTGCACATCTAGGCAGCCCTTTTCTTGGGAAATTGGAAACTCTCTACCGTCATTCCGAATCGGTAGACTAGCGACCTTTTCACCAAGGCCTCCGTAAATCTCCTCTGACCATGGATTCCCACATGACCGACGAGTTGGTTGTACCATTGAAGTTCCCTGGAGATAGCGTGCACTTCCTTTCTCTTCTTGATCTCGTGAGTGTGACTTACAAACTAGACTAAAGCCATTAATGTAAAGATTGAACGAAAGTATAAATTGTACCGTTATGCTGCCGAATTTATCTCTTGACCATTGTTCTCAAAAATCATGTTCAATTTAATTATTACTTCTTCTCATCATCATCATGAACATGACATTACACATGCTACGTTTTGAAACTCTCATTGGCCATTATTAATGACTGTGGGTATCTACATTTAAAAAATTACATGAGATGCTGACAGGGCACGGCGTGTGTCCAAGGGCTCCAATCTAGCCCCAATGAGGGCGAGTCATAGATATACTGTTAACCATGGGGTACAATGATTACTGGCATTGCATCTGCGTTGGGAGTACTTTCTTGCTTGTTGAATGTAGATACATAACCACATACACGTGACCTGTGTGCATTCTTGGTGGATCATTTCTTTGTGTACATTAGTGTCTACGTGCCTGATTAGTGTTACTTGATCGTGCTGTGCAATCTTGCTTGCTTGCTTGCGTGATATGGCCGTCCTGCATTTAATGCAATTAGTGATATCTTGCATTCTTGACATCAATTGAAATCTTGCGTGCTTGTACAAAGTGATCTATTGCTAGTTCCAACTCGTTATATTGTTCTAGATCTTGCTCTATCACGATCACTCTCTCTCTAGCTCATATCATGTAAATGTTTTAATGTGTTTTATTCGTACATGCATATCATGACATTCATCGTGCTTACCTAGTCCTAAATTGCTAATCACTTATATCATTGCCCGCACATTGAGATATAAATCCTACTGGGCTAGTTTGCTCATCCCCTACCTTTTACCCAATCTAGGTGACTATGAAGTTCAAGAGGAAGAGCAAGTCGAGGATGGGAATGCGTCCGAGTGATGAGCGTTCCAATTATGAGTCTATCTATAGCTAGTTATTTTGAGTGTTAGAACAATGTAGTAGGAAGTGAGGTATTATGTACTTTCGCTTTTATTGAGTCTTAGTCCTGTAATAGTTTTCCATTTGAACACAATGAGTTGAGATTGAATAAAAGATTAGTTGAGTTCAATATTTGGGCCCTATGATGATGTATGTTGTTATACATTTAGTGCGTGCTAGCTAGAGGCTTATTTGCCGACTGTTCACGTCTCGGGATATCGACTTTATTCATTCAATTAATATCCGCTGCGTAATTCTCGGGACGTGACAATTTAGTGGTATCAGAGCCTAGGAATACCAAATAGGATATGTCTTAGGAATAGGAGATACCTATGGAACCTAGGTCATGAGAAATTAAATACAGTTCCTGGTGAGAATGGGTAGAGACTGGGAATATGTTAGAAAGAATTAAACACTCCTACCCATTACTCTTATAATGTATCTGGAGACATAATTGGTTTCCATCCTTTTCTCAGGAATCCTCATAACACTCTCACACAACTGCAATGGCTCGCAACCAGTGGCAAGCTATGCAAGACACTGTGGCTGGACTTACGCAGGCCCTGCAAAATGTAGTTCAGGCTGGAAATCAGGCTGCAGCTGCAAGGAATGGAGCCGGTGATCTGCACCGAAATTTTAGGAGTTTAAACCCTCCTCGTTTCTCTAGGTCCCCTGACCCAGATGAGGCAGAGAATTGGCAAGAGGAAATAGAAAGGATCTTCCAAGTAATGCAATGCACCAATAGGGAGAAGGTGGTACTGGCCACTTTCCAATTTACTAATGATGCCCGAGCATGGTGGAAGGCCACATCGGCCCACCTGCCTAATGTTGGCGAACTAGAGTGGGCGGAATTCCTGGAGATATTCCGGGGAAAGTATTTCTCTGAGAGAGTCAAGGAGAAGAAGGCAGCAGAGTTTGCCGCACTAAAACAGAAAGGGATGTCCGTGGCTGAGTATGAGGCTCAGTTCGCGCGTCTTGCCGTGTATGCCCCACACCTGGTGGGAACTGAAAGGCTGAAGGCTAACCGTTTCATGGATGGGCTCAGCCCATGTTCATTGAAAGGCTCGGACCACACAACATTCAAACTTACACTGAGATGGTCCAAAGAGCTCAACTGGTAGAAGACACTATGGCTAAGGTGGAAGGCATGAGGGGAAAGGACATCTCAAAGCCGACCTTTACAAAAAGGGGAGCAGTCGATACAACTGGAACTTTCCCCAACAACAACATAATAACTACAACAACAAAAGGCCAACCACAGGAAGGACTATGGCATGGAGAAAAAGATCAAAGTAGAAGAAACAATGACAGTGGAGTATTGTAAATTTTGCAACAAGCCTGGGCACCAAGCGGACAAGTGCTGGAAGAAGGTCGGGGCTTGCTTGCGATGTGGGAGTCATGAACATCATATACCGAACTGTCCCATGCTAAAAGACCAAGCTGGAAGGAACCAAGGAGGGGTAAAGCGTCCAGGACGCGTGAATGCAATAACGCAAGCGGAGCTCCCGGAAGGAGGTATGATTGTTAAACCCCTTAGACTGATCTTATGATGTTTTCTTATTAGTACATTTCTAAGTGGGGGAGATCATTGAGGAGAAATTAGAAAGGGATAATCTAGTAAATATACCATAGTTCATCTGATGGATTAAGATGAAGTTATGAACAGCCGTGGAAGGAAACAGGAGTGGAGGGAACCAAATGAATAGTACTGGTGGCCATAGGTGTAGATGTTGGACTAACCTCCACGATGTTGAAACCAGTTAGAAGAATTAAATCCGAAACGACCTCAAGGGTCATAACTATCAAATGACAATTAATGATCTATGAATTTGGGGACCAAATTCTCTTAAGTGGGGGAGGGTGTAACACCCCGAAATTTTTAATTACATAATAATTCGAATAAATGGAAATAAATAATTTCTATAATATCAGAGTATTGAAACATACGTATCATTATCGTATGTTCTAACACACACATCGAAAAATTCTGTAAAAAATCATAGATCAACCCTAAACTCTTACTAAATGTTCCACAAAGAAATTTGTGCCAAAAAAATCGGATTAGCCAAGTTTAAAGTGTTTCACCTTATTCATAATTTATGAATAAGTCGAAAAAGCATTATCACACGTACTTGGATGAGTCAGAAAATTAAATAAAAATCATATATGGGCTTCAAATAATTCTTCTAATGACCCATCAAGAAATTGGGTCAATAAAAATCATTTGGACTAGGTTTAAGAGTTATTGTGACCGATTATCCAAATTAGGAAACAAGTCTGAAAACCGTTAACACGAAAATACGATGCAATCATAAATTAATAAAATGTTGGGGAGACTTCTAACATTATATATTGATGACCCATTATCATAATTGGCCAATGGGCAACATTTGGCCCAAAAATAAATAAAGCTAGAAAATACATAGAAATTCGTAACCATAAATAAGCTGAAATAAAAAGAGGCAATTAGAGTTGAGATGCAATTATGCATTCATGGCAACCCAAATTCGTGCCTAACTATGAGGGGAGGTTTCCTAATGCCTCACACACTCAAAGGGAGGAAGAAATCTTCAAAAAATAGGAAACCAACATGCCAATCCCGAACCCTCCTCTCCTAGTTATAATAGGACTCCTAAACACCATGGTTACTTAAATACTCTTCACCCAAACCCTGTGACGAGTTTAGAACTTGCTGGGGTCGTGTGGAGGAGTTCCTGGTGGCTGGGGAGCAGGAGATCGTCCACACCAAGCCGTTCTTCTTCCCCTTCTCGTCTGCTGCGACCTGCACAAACCACCCTCTTGAAGTCGACCAAAGGTAAGTCAAACCTAAACCAAACCTTGCAAGGCCTATACCCCTGGAATAGGGTCAAGTCTACGTTCTAACCCAAGTGGAATGCCCAAATTCCATGCAGTATACACGGAGTAGTAAGCGTTTTCCTCCAAGTGGTCTGAACACGGGTTTTCTGGAATAACGGGACTTCTTCAACCCAAAAGGTAGGTTTTCTCGGGCCAAACCTTAACATATCCTATGCCAATGTGTAGAGCATCAAGTTAACTTTCATTTCCCACTGATTTCATCATTTTCCATTTAGTACATCATGCGTTATAGGCGTTTTTCCAAAGTCGCGCTTGTCAGGGTCCTTTCCTGTTCAAGTCGATTTATCATACATCTTGAGGTCATTTAAAATTATTTACAAATCATAATTCGCACCTATTTCATGTTCCCTACAACTTTTATGTTGAGACTTTTGTCTAAATATCATTAGTTAGAGAGTTATAAGCATTGTAAGAAAGCCGCTACAGGAAATTGCATTTTCGGGTTGCACTTCCTTTTTCGTTCTTCATGTTTTTTCATGAGATTCGAGATCGAATTAGATCAAACCACCAACATCAACGTTCTTTTACTAGATGTTCTTGACAATTTTAATGTTGAAAGTTTTATCCCAAAGCACTAGATTGGAGTTATAAGCCGTATAAGTTCCCTATATCAACCCAGTCCAAGTATGAGTCGAACTGGGTGTATTTGGCAACCCAAAACCTCTCTCTAGAAGGCGACGTATCGTCCTGTCGCATTCAGAACGCGACTGGTTTCGTGTCGCGACCTGGCCTCTGCGCAGTGTTCGGTAAATGGCTGTAACTTTTTCTATAGACCTCGGATTGATGCGCCGTTTTTTTTTTGTTGGATTCCTTATTCAAAGGGCTTCAATGTGGTATATTCATGTGTCAGATTTTCTTTGAAATTAGTGAGTTATGACTCTAGAAGTTGAAGGGTTGGGACTACATCTACTTCCTAAAAGGCATATGTTCCGGTTTCTGTCGTTTTATGCCACTCTTCATATGTGTGAGTTTTGAACTATTATAGAAAGGTTCTACAAGGTATTATCATGCTAACCCGAGGTCAGTTTAACATGGTGTCCAGTGTGTAAATTACATATCTTGTGTCTGAGCCTTACATGATGTCTTTTAATGGCTTAAAAGTGATTAACACATTTAAAATCTATAATTACATGAACGATATTCTAATTGCTCTCCTAATGACGTGATCATTCAGGCAACTTATGATTTACTCTTCTTACTTTTCTAGCTTGACTAAAATGATAATTTTGTTGCCATAAAAATCTTGCAACACCATGATTTGTTAAAGTGCATAGTTTCATGTCATGCCATCATTTTAAGTACTTTCCGTGAGTTAAGACCGATGCTTTGTGAATTGAGACACTCGTACATCACTACACACTTGCACATCTAGGCAGCCCTTTTCTTGGGAATTGGAAACTCTCTACCGGTCATTCCGAATCGGTAGACTAGCGACCTTTTCACCAAGGCCTCCATAAATCTCCTCTGACCATGGATTCCCACATGGCCGACGAGTTGGTTGTACCATTGAAGTTCCCTGGAGATAGCGTGCACTTCCTTTCTCTTCTTGATCTCGTGAGTGTGACTTACAAACTAGACTAAAGTCATTAATGTAAAGATTGAACGAAAGTATAAATTGTACCGTTATGTTGCCGAATTTATCTCTTGACCATTGTTCTCATGAAATCATGTTCATTTAGTTATTACTTCTTCTCATCTCTCATCATCATCATAACTGACATTACACATGCTACGTTTTGAAACTCTCATTGGCCATTATTAATGACTGTGGGTATCTACATTTAAAAATTTACATGAGATGCTGACAGGGCACGGCGTGTGTCCAAGGGCTCCAATCTAGCCCCAATGACGGCGAGTCATAGATATACTGTTAACCATGGGGTATAATGATTACTGGCGTTGCATCTGCGCTGGGAGTACTTTCTTACTTGTTGAATGTTAGATACATAACCACATACCGTGACCTGTGTGCATTCTTGGTGGATCTTTCCTTGGTGTACATTATAGTGTCTACGTGCCTGATTAGTGTTACTTGATCGTGCTTGTGCAATCTTGCTTGCTTGCTTGCGTGATATGGCCATCCTGCATTTAATGCAATTAGTGATATCTTGCGTTCTTGACATCAATTGAAATCTTGCGTGCTTGTACAAAGTGATCTATTGCTAGTTCCAACTCGTTATATTGTTCTAGATCTTGCTCTATCACGATCACTCTCTCTCTAGCTCATATCATGAAACATGTTTTAATGAGTTTTATTCGTACATGCATATCATGACATTCATCGTGCTTACTTAGTCCTAAATTGCTAATCACTTATATCATTGCCCGCACATGAGATATAAATCCTACTGGGCTAGTTTGCTCATCCCCTACCTTTTACCCAATCTAGGTGACTATGAAGTTCAAGAGGAAGAGCAAGTCGAGGATGGGAATGCGTCCGAGTGATGAGCGTTCCAATTATGAGTCTATCTATAGTTAGTTATTTTGAGTGTTAGAATAATGTAGTAGGAAGTGAGGTATTATGTACTTTCGCTTTTATTGAGTCTTAGTCCTGTAATAGTTTTCCATTTGGAACACAATGAGTTGAGATTGAATAAAAGATTAGTTGAGTTCAATATTTGGGCCCTATGATGATGTATGTTGTTATACATTTAGTGCGTGCTAGCTAGAGGCTTATTTGCCGACTGTTCACGTCTCGGGATATCGACTTTATTCATTCAATTAATATCCGCTTCGTAATTCTCGGGACGTGACATACCTACTAAAGCTTGCTTGCGAATATGAAGCTTGCAGTCATTTTGATAAGCTATTTGATAGAGCCATGAAGCTACCTACATAGCCTGAAGATGTTGGGACTCTAAGAGCTGAAGGACTGATGGTTATAACAGAAGTCTCAAGGTGTCAACATCCAAGGATAAATGGCTATCCTTCAAATGGCTAGTTTATAATGGTTATTTTCAAACGGGAAGTTCAAGCATCTGAAGGTCATATATAAAAGCTGAAGTTTGAACTAGAACAACCACCACAACTCCAATCAGAAATTGCAAGCAACAAGAGTCACAACAAGCTTTCCTACTGAAATGAGAAAGAGAGAGCTGCTACTTCAATCCTCGACTTCCAAGCTCTCTTTTTTTTTAGAAGTCTTTTCTTTTTGGGTGGCATTTTGTAACTGTAGATCTTCTCAGTCCACCCTCTTAGATTCAGAAAGATCTAGAGCTTCAATTCCTCCTTGTATCTCTTTCTGACTCTCTATGTTTTCTCATTCTTCGGAGCAGACACATAAGTGTTTCATTTCTGTAAAAGAAAACCAGTAGGGGGTTTGTTCCCTGTAGTGCCCCTCTTGTGAAGGGAAGACCTATGGTTGTAGATGGTCTTTGTACCCCTTGGTAAAGGGAAGACTTGCTTGGGAGCAAGTGGGTTGTAATACATCTCAGGTTGAGAGAAGGCTAAGTGTTCTTGGCAATTAGTGAAATCCCAAGTGGTTCTTGGGGACTGGATGTAGGACTTCTATATGGGAAAGGCCGAACCAAGATAAAATCTCTTCTGCAATTGTGTGATTGTTTCCACTAAGTTTTCACTTGTTTCACACACACCACACTAAGTACTAACAACTTTATTTAGTGTTATCTATTTTTAGGTAATTTTTAAAAGTGCAAGAAGTCCTATTCACCCCCCTCTTGACATCTAAAGTGCCATCCCAATCCAGAAGTGCTATCAGAGCGAGGTCTTCTCAGAAGAATCGAAAGATTTGAGAAGAGATGGCAGTTGAAGGCCACAACTATGAAGGACAGTCTATTACAAGGCCACCATTCTTCGATGGTGAAGATTACCAGTATTGGATAATGCGAATGGAATGCTTTATCCGAGGAACAGATTTTGATCTGTAGTAGGTAATTGAACAAGGTGATTTTACTATACTTGCTAAAAATACTTCTGCTCTTTCTATAGATGATTAAAGAAACATGTCCCTAAACTATAAAGCTAAGAATTATTTATGTTGTGCTTTATCCAAAAGAGAATTTAATAGACTATCTGCATGTAAAACTGCAAATGAAATGTAGGATAAACTACAGGTACCATATGAAGGAACCGACAAGGTAAAGCAAACCAAAATAGATATTCTTGTTTCACAATATGAATAATTCAAAATGCTACCTAATGAAAATATCACTCAAATGTACAATAGATTCTCAAATATAATAGTTGGCTTAAGTTCACATGGAAAAGCTCTTTCTAATGAAGAAACTGTCAGAAAAATACTCAAGTCATTAACTCATTCATGGACTCCCAAAGTAATTGTTATTGAAGAAGCCCATGATCTTACTGCACTTTCTATTGATAAATTGATTGGTTCTTTAATAGATCATGAAATCAACATGGAAAGATTTTCTGAAAGCTCTTCGAAAAAGAAAATACCAAATGCTTTGAAAGCTGCAGATTCTTCTTCCTTCGGGGATTCAAAAGAGAAATCAGAAGACAGCGATGATGAAGCCATGTTGTCAAGAAAACTCCAAAGGATTCTTGCCAAGAAGAAGAAGTTTGTATAAGGCCCTAAAATTCTATGTATATTATATTTATTTCTATTCATATAATATTTATTTATTTCTGTGTATGTATGTTTGTTTGATATTTTATGTTCTGCCCAAAATTCTTGTTTAACGTCAACATCACTTGACGTTAATGGCAAGTTGACGACAACTTGTGTGCCGTTGACTGCATGGCCAGAGGATATAGACGTCAACATCGATTGACGCCTATTTCTAGTTGACAGCAGCAAAGTGGCCGTTTACTTCTCCGGTTGTGTTTGGGATTCCAGATCTAAAACAGCCCGTTTTCTCCGGTGTTTGTTTAGGAAACCTAATCCCCAACGGTCAGGACTCCTAATGTTAGGTTTACCCCAACTCTTAGTCAATATAAGCTAGAAATCTCGGTTAAGGGAGGACTTTCTCACCTAGGGCTTTTTGGGTTCTGGGGAGAGAAAAAGAGAGCTTCTTATGAGGGCTTGATCAGGCAATTTGGAGGCTTCTCCGACAATCTTCTTCGACTGGAAGGTGCACCTGGAGGTGAAGAAGCTCCCTTGACTTTGAGAGACCATCTGTGCAAACGTGAGGACCAGATTTGGGCTGAAGAATTCACCTTCTTGGCTTGGCCGAGGAGGGCTTCATCGCCAAATTTGATCTCCTGAGGTTTTTCTTCAGGCCAGTAACTTGGGGGTTTCATCCCTAGACATGTCCCCTAGGGTTTAGGCATTTTTACAGATTTTTACATCGTGTCCTAGACCCCCAAATTCTGTCTATTTATATGTTCGGTCTGCACTTTTCTGCAGACAGGAGGTTGACGGCAACCTTGATTCCACCAAGTTCATGAGTTAACAATCGATGGTGCTGTGAACCAATATTGACAGAAGAACCCTTGCCGTCAACTTCATCTGTTTTCTGTAGAATTATGTGTTTAATCTCTGTACTATGATTTTCGGATCTCTGGATGTCTGTACATGTTATAAAAAAAAAATTTGGTCAGGTATGGTCTTTAGGTCAAATCATAAATTTCTGTTGAATTTCTAATCATGAGTACATTTAATATAAGTTCTGTTATGGGGAAATATACATGGTTTGATAGAGTTAAATTCGGGATAATTAGATTTGATGCATGTTATTGTTTCAGAAATTTTCATGAACTTATGGCTAATGTTTACATGTTTTAAAACTGTGTGAACCGACTGTTTACTATCTATCATGTTAAGATGTAATATCTTGCTAAAATTACATGTAATATGTATTAAATGTTAAAATTAGCATACTGTTACAAAATTCTAAACAATTAGCCATATGTTATATTCTATGCGTAGAGTTTGTAGTTAAAATTTTGGACTATTTTGATATCTGTAGGTATTGTTTGCAGCTATAAAAGGTATTTAAGCCATGTTAAGCATGTATGATTAGAAAGTGTATTTTTCAAGTGATTAGCAACATGTTTAGGTACTATTATGCTTAATTTGACTCTGTGAAACAGTCATGACTGGTTCTGTAAACTGAAATATATATGTTTAAATAAAGTGCACGTGAATGGACTAAATAGTGCATGTGAATGATGTTAATCATGTGATTAAGTGAGACAATGTGTTTAAGTAGAATATGTGCCAAAATTGACACTGCTACTGTAACGTCGCGCATTTTTCGGATCTTCGTGGATCCTCGATTTAGCGTATGGGGTAGTCACACCTTGACCAGTGCGACTTGTGTTGTGTGTTTCTTGTTGGATCCTTACCAGGGTTGGTTATGGATCTGTGTTGGTGTTCAGTGCGCTGGACATCAACAGTGGGTTGGCGTCCAAGTGTGTGACGTTTTCTGTGTGTTGGCGGCAATGGTGTTGCCGTTAACATGTTCTTGGCGTCCATTGATGTGGACGTCTACCATTGAACTTGGCGGCGAGCGTTGTGGACGCCTAGTCGTGGCGGTTTTGGTCAGCGGCGCAGAGGTTGACGTTAACCTGAGGCGCCTGTGTTTTTAGGAGAACCCGAGCCTTCTTCTTTCCCCACTTTCTCCCCCCTTCTTTCCCCCACCTGTATCCTTGTGCCTCTTCACTACTTCTGGCGGTTGACGGGAGCACGTGGGAAGGCCGTGATGCGCGCAACAGTGGCAGATCAGGCGGGGAATGTCGGATTGGAGGGCGGTATTCGCGGGAAGCTCTTGAGGGTTCGGTGCAAATCGAGGTTCTATCGGGGTTTATATGCGTTTTGAGGTAGGGACTGGACCCTTTGATCTCTCCTGACTGATTTGCCATGCTTTGTTGCATAGATCGTATGTTAATTGAGTTTTTGGGAAATGATTCTCCATGTTGGGAAATTGGGTGGTTTGATCGATCCAAGCGTTGATCTTGTTTCTTCAGTTTAATTATAGTATTCAGATGTAGGGGAAGTGTTTCTCCTTGTTTTCTTATTGTTTATAGGGCTAAGTTGCCTATATGATGGCCTCGGGCCGGTCTGTGTGTTTTGTATACGTTGGGAGTTGAAGATCTTAACGTCAACATTGATTGACGTCAAGTTCTTCAGTTGGAGATTAACGGCCAGATGTCTAGCCATTAATATCGAGTTTATTTAGTATTAACGGCATGGGATGCTGCCGTCTATAACCAATGGACGGCAATCGATGCTGCCGCCAACCTGTGCAGGTATTAGTGCAGTATGTTTTATGAGGTTTTTCTTATTGTACATATCATGTGGTTGTGTGTGCATGGCAATGACAGATGAGAGCCAATACACTTGTTACGCTCATAGAGCATGTTGCTCACGAGGATGGGCATGCTTTACGTAATTAATGTGTAATATATATGTGTGCATGTTGTCCATGTGTTGGATATATATTGTTTACATGAATGATGTGTAGAACACTAGTCATGGTGTATTATACACGTGGGGTCTACGTGGTTTAGATGTCGTGCATGTAGTTTGTACGTGCATGGCATATCGTGTATTATTGTGTTTCTTATGTCTTAATTAATATGATTAATCTGTGGTGTTGTGGCGATGAGGTTCACATTGGAACCTAGCCTTGATCCTTTAGGATCTCTTGCAAACATCCTAAATGGATAAGTAATAAAGTATGAGTGTAATTGTGTATTGTGCCTAGTATGGCAGTAAAGGTCACTATGTGACTGATGACAGGTCGTGGTGTTACTATTAATATGGTTCATATATGTGTTTGTGTAGGCTAACTTGTAGGTCACGAGTGACCAGGACAAGTTACTCCTCACATGTGTATCGTGGTTTGTAATAAATGTATAAGTGTTGTGATTTGTGCTAGCCGAGTGTGGTGGTCCGGCGCCTATTCCAGAATGCCTCTCTATTCGGGTACCTCAGGTTCTTTGTGAGCCAGGCACGTGTGTTTGTTGTGCTCGTGGTTTGTCACGGTACAGTGTGGTACCGTCGAGTCTGTGTCGTCTTCCTGGACACCCTCACTCCTGAGTTTGAGTTGTACGTCCGGCTGAGGGAAAGATGGCAGTGGGACAACGACTTCCCAGAGTTTGTTCTTTTGTCGCTTGTAGCGCGCTCGTAGTTGGGGGTACGGACACCAGTAATCGACACTGGTCCCCATCTAGTCCTGTTTTCCAGTGCCTCACTTTACGGTGCTCCGGCAAGAGACTCTAGAGTTGCCAGGCATGGACCTGCAGCTGTGTGTCTGCAGGTGTGGTGTTAGTTGGTCTCCACAGTTGTTTGACTTCTTTCTCGTGGAGCAGCTGTTGGACCTTTCGTCCGTGACTGCGAGGCTGAGAGGTTGTTCTTGTGTTGTGTTGTCCGGGTTGGATACTGGCCTGATCAGCCAGTAGTCCATTCCCGTGTGGTGGCGTCGTCCCTTTCTGACTCGTGCTTTGCCACTGGCTGTGGTTCGTGAGTTTGTGACTTGTAGTCGAGGTTTGACTCGTTCGAGGTGTGCCCTGGTGTTGACACAGTTGTGACTGCGGTTGTGGCTTGTGGTGTGCCGAGTGGTGGCACAGTTTTGGTTGTGGTTGGTGAGTGTTGACTCACCACAAATGTGGTTTAGCTCGCTATAGTGTGCCCTGTTACGGCACTGGTTTACTTGCGTTTCCGTGCTGGTACCTTATGGTAATAGGTACCTGTACCCTGTGTGGGTAATGCTTTGTAATGGTACGTTGTGTACCAGTCTTTTCAGGTGTTGAAGTGGTGGTCGTGTGGTATGACCTCCCACTCGTTATGTTTTACCCTTCCTCGGTAAGCTTATGATTATAGTTTTAATATGTGTGGATTAGCCCGCTGTAGCCAGTCTTGTTACCTTATGTGTGGTTTATAATATATTGTGGTTTGGGGTAGAATGGACCATCTCTTGGTCAGCGTTCTGTACCCATGTGTTGGGGTTCGCCTGTGAAGCTTATAACCTAGACAATGTTTGCCTGTGTGGCTTATAGCTTAGGCGATCAGTCGTTGGAATAATGTGCCTATGAGGCTTGCGGCCTAGGCATTTCTATTGTTGAGTAGACTAGTAGTGTTGTGCTAATCTTGTGGTTCTTCTTTCTTCATAAAGAATATGCATTTGTTTATTAATTATTGTTTAAGTTGGTATTTAATTATAAATGTTGTGAGCATGCCATGGTTTGGCTATTTGTGTGGCCAGTGAGACTCTTTGAGGTTGAGGTCTCTTCTGTTTAGTTGCAGTGTTGTTTTGGGTGGTCCCTACTGAGCCAGTGACTTGTTGAGGCTCACTCCCCTACAGTTCTTGCAGGGCTTGCCGTGTGTTTGGTTTGCAGCGGCGTTGTGTCAGACTTGTACCACCAGCAGTTGTGTAGTAGTAGTGTTGTGTGAGCTTGTGCTCCCTCGGGTATGCCCCAGGTAGTTGTACTTTTAATTGAACATGTATTAATGTAATGGGATAGTTGTACAAATTTGTGAACAGATATGAGCACATGTACTTTCTTGTGTCTTATATTCTTGTGGTTTGTCTTTTATACTCTTCCTGGACACGTGTGTGAGATATCCCTTGCGAGACTTCGGTCCGTTCGCGGGAGGCGGATCTGGATATGGAGCCTTATCGGGCATAAGTACCCCGGTCCGTCACAGCTACCATAGAAGGCTGTGGACCCGTACTGTAGAAAAGTCCCTATGGGAAGGCTCAATGTGTATGTGATATCCTGTGGGTATCAGAATGAAATCCTAGATGTGGACAAGTACCACTGGTTAGGGTGGAGAGGGCTTCTCCTGGTTCTGCGCAGTTACCAAGATTCGTCACTATAATGCCTAGGTGATGGGTATGTGTTATGTGAATGTGTGTCCTTCTTTATGGTGGTTCGGACTATGTGTCACGGCAATTAAGGTGTAAAAGTGTGAAAAGTGTGTAAATGTGCAATGTGTTCATGTGGAAGAAATGTGTTAATGTGTTACCATGTGAAAAGATGTGAAACCATGTGAATGTGTTTTTTATTTTATTAAAACAGCAAGTAAAGGATGTGATTATGTGATATAAAAGCATGTGAAAAGTGTTAGATATCATGCTAGGTTTGTTAGTAACCATGTGCTTAATTCCATGATCTATTTGTTTAGAATTATAGAATGATTTGAATTGAAATTGACATCATGAATCAAGTAAAGACCATGTGTAGAAAGCATGTTATAGTTATTCATGTTTACTTGTTTAATTTGACATAAACATGTGCCAACTCTCTTATTGTTTAAAGAAATAGCATGTTATGTGATATGTGTAAGGATGTGCCAATGGGTTGCTTGATGGATCTTTTTGAAGACTCATACTTGCTTTAACATACAGGTGAGACAGGTGTCCCCGTGCTAGAGGAGGACATTGTGAGGAGCGACTCCAAGCGAGAGAGTAGCTGTGCTTGAGAAGACTACTTGTTTAGACTACATTTCATTTACTAGTATGTTTGACATTGTTATTATATGGACTTGTACAATTGTGGACATTGGTTTATTTTTCATGCTACTATATAGACTGTGGTATGTGTGATTGATGATGAATAAGAATATCTTTTATTTCCATTGTACTTTCTTTTGTTATTTATGTATATCTCGACCTACTGTGTTGTGTTGGGTAAATATCCCACTGTGACAGCGCCCTTTGTATCAATGTGGATTGGTATAATCGTACCGGTATAAAGAGGGTCGTTACAGAGATTGGTATCAGAGCAACAGGTTGAGATTGTACATAAATAATCCATCATCTACACAATATTTCAAAGTCTTTATAGAATTAGTCCATATATGTGGAAAATATCTAATAATGAATCAAAGATAGTTAAGAAAATGGTTAGGATTAAGTAACTTAGATCCTAACTAAGTTAATGGTTTTTCAGGCAATGGAGAGCCGTGGTAGGTGTGGTACTCAAGCTCGGGAGGACAAGCAGAGGCGTGAGGAGAGGGGTGAGCAGCAGGCCCCAGCACCTCAGGGTCCTACGGTACTCCCTCCCCGACCACCTGTGGATTATGGCATGTTCATGCAAGGCCTAGTCCAGGCAATGCAGACTCAGGCTCAGACGCAGGCGACACTGCATGCTCAGTTGCAGGCTCATGTTAGAGTTGTTAAATAAGGTAGTCTGTTTTGTTGAATGTATGATTTCTTATGTGTTTGCTTGTTGTCTCAGGCTTAGGCTCCAGCTCCAGTTCCCCAGGAGCATGGCCATGGTGGTCCGTCCATCATGGAGAGGTTTAAGAGGATGGCTCCGCCTTCTTTTAGGGGAGAGTTAGCCCCTCTTGGCAGAGAGCTGGATGAGGGAGGTAGATAAGCTCTTCCGGGCTATCATATGTGGCGGAAGAGATAAAGTTAGCCTTGCTACTTACATGCTATAGGTACTTAGAGTTATGTACTTGTGTAAGGTTAAGTTTTTGTTTGGATGGTGCTTATGGGTTGTGTTTTGTAGGAGAGAGCCGATGTATGGTGGGCCTCCGTGCTACATACGAGGTACGAGGACGGTGCTATTGGGGTGACTTGGGCCAAGTTCACGAGGCTAATTTGGGCCAAGTTCATCCCCACACATCTAGGACAAGATGGAGCAGGAGTTTCTCTCTCTCACACAGGGCTCC
>JACBKR010005470.1:0-18135 GCA_014218235.1 Colocasia esculenta | reverse complement strand
TCTGACTGAAGCTCGTGAGAATTATACTAACAACTAATTAAGAATTGTACATATGTACCATAGCAAAGCTTCCGCAAGGAAAAAGTACAGACCAACACATTATTTAATCTTAATAGATAAGCAGGATAAAAAGAAGTGGTAAACTATTAGCATTTCCAACATATTGTAATGGTGTTAGAATGATTATTACATGTTGGTTGTAACATAAAGGCAGTTGCCATTATGCTAATTCACAGCTCATGTAAGTGACATCTTCAAATCTCTAAGAACAAACAATTAGAAAAAAAGGAGTGCATTACTTTGCTGTCAGTGACTACTACTGATGTTGAGGATCCTCAATGTAGCACCTTTGATTTTAAAACCCAAATAAAAATAAAATTCTATTTTTAATAAATGAGAAAAATAGAATTAATGAATAAAAATGGGATAAATAGAATTAGAATGATTTAATCAAAGTCCATTAAGCTAAATTTGCAATGGGTTGTACTAATGGTCCTAACATGGTTTATTGGCCCAAAAGAGGAGAGCCCATCATGGGATAAGAGGTAATTAGGTTAAATTCGTACCTAATTAATTAAATAAATAAAAAAGGGGTTAAGATAAATACTAAATAACTCATATATATCCTAAAAAGGAGTCCTATACTTACCCTAACCCTCTACCCACGAAATTAGATCTGTTCCCAACCTTATTAGGAGGATAAATGAGAGAAAGTGGGAAGATAAATAAGGAAATTCGGAGTTTAATGGAAAGGAGGACTCTTAGATGGCTAGGACTCTATTAGCCAACATAGCACCCTAATCTCGTCCTACCCAAACCCAAACCGTGGCTGGAGCTCTTAGGGACGAAGGGGAGGAGTTCTGGACGTGAGGAGCTGGAGAAGAAGGATTGAAGCAAGGGTTTCATCTCGTTTTCGTCTCCAATCTAGGTTTTCTTGGCTTCGACAAAAGGTAGGCAATCTATCAAGCTAATTTGTGTAAAATTTACCTAGGAAGAGTCATGATCTCGAGCAAAGCTCTTTGGTTTCGCTCTATTTCGATCTCCCATGAGGGAGAATTAATTCTTTGAATCTCTATCAGATCCATGCACCCGACCCTTCATGTTTGCTTATGAACCTCGTGTATACTTGACTCCATGCCATGAGAAATTCTCATAAATATACATCGTGTTAGCTTTCAAATGCCCTGGTTGCCTAAATTTCATCATGTATCCATCTCTAATTAATTCGTTGAACCTTGACTGCGCTTGTTTAGGTCACTGAAATATAACCTGATCACAGCATGTCTAAACCTTGTCTATTTTCAAATTAATCGTGCATATTGTTAGATCTATATGTCTACTTTCGTTTAAAACTGGTTTCATGCTTTTTGGACCTCTATACGATTTATTATCGAATTTTGAATAGCTATGTGTCAAGCAGACCCACCTGGAAAAAGGGCAAATCCCTCTTTTCTGGGCTCGGGCCACCTCCTAAGGTCGCGACGGCGCGATACGCCACGATCTCAGAGGGTCGCGACACCGGGGTCCGACGCATTATGAACGCGGTGGATCGACGCGTCGCGATCTGCCCTCGGTTCACTCCAGCGCCCGGTTCAACAGAACGCGACCGGACACCGCGCCGCGACATGAATGCGACAAGAAACCCTGTCGCGACCTGACCTGATCGCGACCCGACTCTGTGTCGCAACCCGACTCTATGTCGCGACCTAAACGCGACCTAACCCTATGTCGCGACCTTAACAGAACAGCCCAAACCCTGATTTGCTTGTATAACATTACTAATTGCCCCATTTAATCCTTGTTAAACCCAAATCATGCACTGTAAGAACAGTAACGACCTGTTAATGAATGATGAGTAATATTCACAGGTTTTTAATCAAATAAAAGATGTGTGCACGATCAATATTGCTCTCGTGATTATCTTACACATGCACACACTATACGTGAATGATTGCCACGAAACCTTGTTAAAATGCTCAATAATATATCTAGTAATTGAGTTAACTATTTACTTAACATCCTATTTGTTTAAATGGACTTGTCTTCGCGTGATTCGTATACCGTTATCGATTCCCTCGGACTTCGAGCACTCGAGGCACGACGGACCCGTTTCTATACACTTTCCTTGACTTGGACCACCTCTCCATCGGGAATACTCTCGACTGGGCCAGGGACTCCTTGTCAAGACCTCCGTAAGTCTTCTGGCTTTGGCGCATGTCCTTAGTCAACGAGCTGGTTGTACCCTAAAACCCGTTACACCTTAGGGATCAGTACGATCCATGGCTAGTAGTGTCTCCTTCTCGTCTTGGGTTCACGCCAGACCACCTGACCCGTGTACACGGCACGGCTAAGGGGGCGGTTGTGACTTCTACCAGACTGCCAGCACCCGATCTGGGCTGTGCAGCCGTACTATCGGAATTTCATGTGTTTTACGGAATTGTCCCTATCTCATCTAATGTACATATCCTCTTATTTGTTCACGTTCTCTCTACTCTCTCGTCTATTCGTCTAGTACTCTCTCATCTCTTCTTGGTACTCTATTGGCCATTCTTGTGATTGTCTAAGATAAAGAAATGACTAATGCCAGCGCAATAGGGCCCGATCTGGTCCTGGGAGGAGCGCCCGAAAAGTGTCAGTACCCATGGGAGTTAAAATGATCAAGGATGTGTTACGGCATGCATCCAGTGCCAGTTTACTATCTAGATTAATCTATGACAATCAAAGTACTATCTCTACAAGTGCAAGCGTGATCGTTACTAGTGCACCGTTGTGCAATTTACATGTTATAACGTTACATGGCCATTCTATTGTCGTTCTCGTTGTATTACTTCCCTGTGCCAGTGTTATTGTTCTCTTGTTATCATGACATGCTCTACATGACTTTACTCTCTAGTTAGCCTGCCATTAAAATATAACTATTTAAATCATGCTTGTGTTCATGAGATATTAAGTCCTACTAGACGTTATTCGTCATCTTGCTCATCTGGTATTATTAATGTGTTCAGGGGAGTCGGATCATGACCACACGCATGAGGATGAGACCGATGAGGAGGACTCAGGAGTGACTTTTTGCAACCAGTGCTATCTAGTAGTAGTCTGTTAGTATAGATATGAGTTTGTGAGTCAGTTAGTCATTATGTAATATTGATTTGAATAAAGTACTCTGGGCCCTAGTTTGGCTCTGATACGTTGATGTATAGTTAGTTGATGGATTATCAATGAAGTTGGATTTTATTTGGAATTATTTCAGTTGTGCATGGTTGTCATTTATTTCCGCTCTGTACTATTTAATAACTGTAATCCCGCTCCGATATTCTGCGTCGGGGCGTTACATTTTGTGGTATCAGAGTCTAGGTTATTCTTAAATATAGGATGATCTAGGTTTGACCTGCCTTGACTTAGAGTCTAATTCCGTACCTATGTGAGATGGGTAGAACCAAGGGTAATGAGATAAAATAAACGCACACACGCACAAACTTAGTGCAAACTCAATTATCTTACAATAAAGTTCTATTTTGAAGGAACTTATTCAATGGCAGCGGAGCGTGCTCAACTCCGTGACATGCAGCAGACTTACCCAAGCTTTACTTCAGGCTGCTGTAGCCAACAACAATAATAACAACAACCGAGGAGCTGGTGAATTACATAGAAATTTCCGCAATTTGAATCCGCCTCGATTCAGTGGTACCACTGACCCGATGAGGCAGAAAATTGGCTCAAGGAGACCGAGCGCATTTTCCGCATATGCAATGCGCGGATGGTGATAAGCTACTGTTGGCGACACTCTAGCTCGAAAGGGACACCCTGTGCGTGGTGGGAGTCCATAGAGGCTACAAGGGCTGATGCACAATTCACATGGAATGAATTCAAGGAGCATTTCAACTCCAAATATTTTTCAGAAAGAGTTCAATAAAGGAAAGCCGCTGAGTTCGCAGCTCTGAAACAGAGGAACCTGACGGTTGCAGAATATGAGGCACAATTCTCCCGATTGGCTCGCTACGCCAATCATTTGGTTAGCACTGAAAGGATGAAGGCGAAGAGGTTCCTCAACGGGCTCAGACCCGCATATATCACTCAACTAGAACCATTTGACATTCAGACCTATCCGGAGATGGTCAGGAGAGCACAGTGCCTGGAAGATGCGACTGAACTCACCGAGCGCATCAAGGGCAGAATGTTCAAGAAGGAGCAGACCTCCAGAGCACCAAGCAAGCCTACAACGGAAAGAAAAGCCGTTAAGTATCACTGATGGGCCAAGCCAGGAGCGAAAGCCCAAAGTCCCTACTCCTACTACCCCAAACAACAAGCCCAGATGCAAACATTGTGACAAGCTGGGTCACACGACAGAAGAGTGTTGGAGGAAGGCAGGTGCATGCCTTCGCTGTGGGAGTCGTGATCACCGCATTCAGGAATGCCCTCTGTGAAAGAAAATGAGAAGCGTTCTGCGGGACAAAAGAAGCCAGGCAGACTTCAAGCTGTGCAAGAGGTGGAAACCACGAGGAAGGTGGAGTCGTCGAAGGTACCCTACCGGTCTTTTCTCAATCAGCATTTGTTTGTTTGATACTGGTGCAACACATTCATTCATATCACAAACATTCTGATACCTAAATGAGAAACCTGCATCTATAACATTGAATTACCTGTCACAACACACCACTAGGAGAAAGGGCTCAATTGAATAAATATATCCACTGGCTGATGTTAAGATTGGTGAAATCAATCTAAGAGCTGACTTGATCTGTATGCCCATGGAGGGCTACGATGTCATTGGGAGCCGATGGCTATCCACGTATGGGGCTATCGTGGATTGTAGAAGAGGTAAAATTCCTTTAGTGAATTCTCTAAGCTGATCTTCACAGGCGTAGGCACAAGAGACACTTGTCTCGTCTCTGCTATAAAGGCACAAAACATGATAAGGAAAGAGAGTATGTCATTTCTTGCCGCCATCGTAGTTGAAAAGAAAGCAGTTAAGATATCAGACATCCACATAGTGCAAGAATACCCTGATGTGTTTCCCGATGAGCTACCAGGCATACACCTGAAAGAGATGTCAATTTCTCAATTGACCTCATACCTGGAGCTGCACCGGTTTCACGCCAACCCTAGAGGATGTCCCCTGCTGAATTAAAGGAGTTGAAGGAGCAATTGATGGAACTTCTAGAAAAGGGATTTATCAGGCCGAGTACTTTCCTTGGGGAGCACCAGTCTTGTTCGTCAAAAAGAAGGACGGATCTATGAGATTGTGCATTGACTACAAGCAGCTGAATAATCTCACTATCAAGAACAAGTACCCTCTGCCTCGTGTCGATGAATTATTTGATCAGATATCAGGAGCAAAGTATTTTTCTAAAATTAACCTTAGATCGGGATATCATCAGATGAGGATTAAAGATGCAGACATCTACAAGACGACTTTCAGGAGCAGGTACAGTCATTATGAATTCGTTGTCATGCCTTTTGGACTAACCAATGCTCCTGCAGCTTTTATGCAATTAATGAACAACATCTATCGATCATATCTCGACAAGTTCGTCGTGGTTTTCATTGATGATATTCTCATATACTCTAAGACCAAGGAAGAACATGAGGAGCATCTGAGGATCGCTCTACAAATCTTGCGGGACAATCAACTCTACGCCAAATTGAGCAAGTGTGAATTCTGGCTCGAGGAGGTGTCATTTCTAAGTCATGTTATTTCCAAGGATGGTATCGTTGTCGATCATTCCAAGGTAGAAGTTGTGCTCAACTGGGAAAGGCCGACCAATGTCACTGAGATCAGAAGCTTTCTTGGACTGGCTGAATATTACAGACGGTTCATAAAAGACTTCTCCAAGATAACTGTACCTCTTACGCGTCTCACGCGGAAAGAGATCACATATGTCTGGGCAAGGAGTGCGAAAAGAGCTTCCAGACCTGAAGCAATTGTTGACTTCTGCACCTGTCCTAGCGTTACCAGTCGAAGGCGCAGGATTCTCAGTCTACACTGATGCACCTGGTAGGCTGTGTATTAATGCAGAACGAAAAGGTGATAGCTTATTCTTCAAGGCAGTTGAAGCCACATGAAGTCAACTATCTGTCCATGACTTAGAGCTAGCTGCTGTGGTATTTGCACTCAAAATCTGGAGACATTACCTATACGGGGAGCAATTTATTGTCTACTCCGACCACAAGAGTTTGAAATACTTATTTCTCAGAAGGAGCTCAATATGCGACAACGGAGATGGCTGGAGTACTTGAAAGACTTTGATTTCAATATTCAATACCACCGAGGTAAAGGTAATGCAGTAGCGGATGCACTTAGTAGGAAGCCAGTAGCTGCTTTATCATGTCTAGTTATGGGCGAGATGCAATTATTAGAGCAATTCGCCAATCTAGATCTGAATATTGAGAAGAGAAGTGATAAGATGTTAGTGGCTAATCTTAAAGCTCAACCCGACATGTTTGTCGAGATCAGAAAGCAACAGGCTAAGATCCGTTTCTAATCCGAGTAAGGGAGACTATAGCTGACAAGCCAGATTTCTCCATCACGGAAGATGGAAGAATATTATTCCAAGCCAGGACATGTGTCCCTGAAAATGAAGAGCTGAAAAGGAAACTGATGGATGAAGCCCATAAGACCAAGTATACAATACATCCAGGCGCAACCAAGATGTACCAAGACATGAAAAGGTCTTTTGGTGGCCAAACATGAAGCGTGAGGTGGCTGAGCATGCCGCGCATGCCTCACGTGTCAACAGGTGAAAGCCGAGCACCGTCGTCCTGCGGGTGTACTTAGACCCTGGACATACCTGAATGGAAGTTTACCCCGAACTCGTGGTGGACTTGATGCTATCTGGTTATTGTGGACCGTTTAACCAAATCCGCACACTTCCTTGCCATTAAGAGCACTTGGAGTGGGATGTGTTGGCAGCATTGTATGTAAAGGAGATAGTAAGATTGCATGGAGTCCCCGTGTCCATTGTCTCAGATCGTGACCCCAGATTCACATCTAGATTCTGGAAGGGACTTCAGACAGCGTTGGGTACTAAACTCAACTTCAGCATTGCTTTCCACCCTCAAACGGATGGACAAATAGAAAGGACAAATCAGATTGTGGAAGACATGCTGCGTGCCTGCACTATAGATTTTGAGGGATATTGGAATGAACAGTTGTCACTAATTGAATTCGCCTACAACAATAGTTATCAGGCCAGCATCAAGATGGCACCATTTGAAGCACTGTATGGCAGAAGCTGTAGATCGCCAGTGTGCTAGAACGAGGTAGGAGAACAACAATGGCTAGGACAGACACGGTGCAGAACACTAGCAGGGACATACAGATTATCAGAGACAGAATTAAGATAGCTCAATCCAGGCAGAAGAGCTATGCAGACAAAAGAAGAAATGACTTAGAATTTCAGACTGGAGATCATGTAATGCTGAAGGTATCCCGACCAGAGGATTTCAAAGGTTTGGGATGAAAGGCAAGCTGAGACCGAGATTCATAGGTCCATTCGAGGTATTGGACAGAGTTGGTGAGGTAGCATATCGTCTAGCACTACCTCCCCAGTTTGCAACAGTGCACAATGTGTTCCAAGTGTCAATGCTGAGAAAGTACGTGTATGATTCATCACCGTAATCAACTATGATGACATTATTCTGAACAAGGATGTGACCTATGAAGAAAGGCCAGTGAAGATCTTGGACAAGAAGATGCAACAGTTTCAGAATCGATATATACCCGTGGTAAAGATATTGTGGAGAAATTACGAAGTTGAAGAGGCCACGGGGAGCCCGAAGCATTAATGCGACGAAATTTCCAGAGATATTTAGTAAGTCAATCTTCCGCTTATGATCATATGAATTTGGGGATCCAAATTCTTTTTAAGAGGGGGAGGATGTAGCACCCTGATTTTAAAACCCAAATAAAAATAAAATTTCTATTTTTTAATAAATGAGGAAAATAGAATTAATTGAATAAAAAGGGGAATAAATAGAATTAGAATGATTTAAATCAAAGCCCATTAAGCTAAATTTGCAATGGGTTGTACTAATGGTCCTAACATGGTTTATTGGGCCCAAAAGAGGAGAGCCATCATGGGATAAGAGGTAATTAGGTTAAATTCGTACCTAATTAATTAAATAAATAAGAAGGGGTTAAGATAAATACTAAATAACCCATATATATCCTAAAAAAGAGTCATATACTTACCCTAACCCTCTACCCACGAATTAGATCTGTTCCCGCCTTATTAGGAGGATAAATGAGAGAAAGTGAGAAGATAAATAAGGAAATTCGGAGTTTAATGGAAAGAATGACTCTTAGAATGGCTAGGACTCTATTAGCCAACATAGCACCTAATCTCGTCCCTACCCAACCCAAACCGTGGTTGGAGCTCTGAGGGACGAAGGGGAGGAGTTCTGGACGTGAGGAGCTTGGAGAAGAAGGATTGAAGCAAGGGTTTTCATCTCGTTTTCGTCTCCAATCTAGGTTCTTTTTGGCTTCGACAAAAGATAGGCAATCTCTCAAGCTAAATTCGTGTAAAATTTACCCTAGGAAGAGTTCATGATCCAAGCAAAAGTCCTTTAGTTTTGCTCTATTTCGATCTCCCATGAGGGAGAATTAATTCTTTGAATCTCTATCAGATCCATGCACCTGACCCTTCATGTTTGCTTATGAACCTCGTGTATACTTGACTCAATGCCATGAGAAAATTCTCATAAATACTACATCGTGTTAGCTTTCAAACGCCCATAGTTTGTCTAAATTTCATCATGTATCAATCTCTAATTAATTCGTTGAACCTTGACTGTGCTGTTTAAGTCACTGAAATGTAACCTGATCACAACATGTCTAACCCTTGTCTATTTTAAATTAATCGTGCATGTTGTTAGATCTATATGTCTACTTTCGTTTAAAACTAGTTTCATACTTTTTGGACCTCTATACAATTTATTATAGAATTTTGAATAGCTATGTGTCAGGCAGACCCACCTGAAAAAAGGGCAAATCCCTCTTTTATGGGCTCGGGCCACCTCCTGAGGTCGCGACGACGCGATACGCCGCAATCTCAGAGGGTCGCGGACACCGGGGTCCGACGCGTCGCGACCTGCCCCTGGTTCACTCCAGCGCCCGGTTCAGCAGAACGCGACCGGACACCGCGCCGCGACATGAATGCGACAAGAAACCCTATCGCGACCTGTATGTCGCGACCTACCTAAACGCGACCTAACCCTATGTCGCGACTTACCTTAACAAAACAGCCCAAACCCTGATTTGCTTGTATAACATTACTAATTGCCCCATTTAATCCTTGTTAAACCCAATCATGCACTGTAAGAACAATAACGACCTGTTAATGAATGATGAGTAATATTCACATGTTTTTAATCAAATAAAAGATGTGTGCACGATCAATATTGCTCTCGTGATTATCTTACACATGCACACTATACGTGAATGATTGCCACGAAACCTTGTTAAAATGCTCAATAATATATCTAGTAATTGAGTTAACTATTTACTAACATCCTATTTGTTTAATGGACTTGTCTTCGCGTGATTCGTATACCGTTATCGATTCCCTCGGCCTTCGAGCACTCGAGGCACGACGGACCCGTTTCTATACACTTTTCCTTGACTTGGACCACCTCTCCATCGGGAATACTCTCGACTGGGCCAGGGACTCCTTGTCAAGACATTCGTAAGTCTTCTTGGCTTTGGCGCATATCCTTAGTCAACGAGCTGGTTGTACCCTAAAACCCGTTACACCTTAGGGATCAGTACGATCCATGGCCTTAGTGTCTCCTTCTCGTCTTGGGTTCACGCTAGACCACCTGACCCGTGTACACGGCACGGCTAAGGGGGCGGTTGTGACTTCTACCAGACTGCCAGCACCGACCTAGTGCTGTGCAGCCGTTACTATCGGAATTTCACGTTATTTTACGGAATTGTCCCTATCTCATCTAATGTCCATATCCTCTTATTTGTTCACGTTCTCTCTACTCTCTCGTCTATTCGTCTAGTACTCTCTCATCTCTTCTTGGTACTCTTGGCCATTCTTGTGATTGTCTAAGATAAAGAAATGACTAATGCCAGCGCAATAGGGCCCGATCTGGTCCTGGGAGGAGCGCCCGAAAAGTGCCAGTACCCATGAGAGTTAAAATGATCAAGGATGTGTTACGGCATGCATCCAGCGCTAGTTACTATCTAGATTAATCTATGACAATCAAAGTACTATCTCCACAAGTGCAAGCGTGTTCTTTACTAGTGCACCATTGTGCAATTTACATGTTATAACGTTACATGGCCATTCTATTGTCGTTCTCGTTGTACTACTTTCCCTGTGCCAGTTGTATTGTTCTCTTGTTATCATGACATGCTTACATGACTTTACTCTCTAGTTAGCCTGCCATTAAAACATTAACTATTTAATGCATGCTTGTGTTCATGAGATATAAGTCCTATTGAGCGTTATTCGCTCATCCTGCGTATTTATTTAATGTGTTCAGGGGAGTCGGATCATGACCATACTCACGAAGATGGGACCGATGAGGAGGCTCAGGAGTGACTTTTTTGCAACCAGTGCTATCTAGTAGTAGTCTGTTAGTATAGATATGAGTTCGTGGTCAGTTAGTCATTATGTAATACTTTGATTTGAATAAAGTACTCTGGGCCCTAGTTTGGCTCTGATACGTTGATGTATAGTTAGTTGATGGATTATCAATGAAGTTGGATTTTATTTGGAATTATTTCAGTTGTGACATGGTTTGTCATTTATTTCTCGCTCTGTACTATTTTAATAACTGTAATCCCGCTCCGATATTCCGCGTCGGGGCGTTACACTCAAACTCTTCAAATGGTTTATGGCGCCATTGCTAATCTACAAGGCAATGGTAGATTTGCCTTCTACTTTGCTTTTTCTTCTGGCTCATGTCCACTTGAGATTAACATCATGAATATTGTTGCTTGGTGTTTAAATGATATATAACTAAAAAAGTAGAGTCTCAATAGTTAATATGGCAACATAAGCCTTAGTTTCTACCCTATTTAAACTTATGTGTTTTTTATTTTAGATATTGTATCGCTTTTCTTGAATGCTTCTTTTGAAACCGTGTAGATAACTCTATACCTTGGTTTGGCAGAGGATGTTTCAACATGAACCTGCCAAGAGAATTTATGCCAAGAAAGCCATGGAACAACCATACTTTGATGATCTGGATAAAAACACATTTGAGATTCATGGAACATATACCAGACTAACAAATGTTTTGTTTTATCAATTGTCAATCATTTTGAATGCTTTGTGCCATTCAACTGTAAACTTGGTTAGAAGCCAAATTTGTTTTTTTTTTTTGGAGTGGCCTAGTGCGTCTCTAGTGCCATTCAACTGTACCTCAACTATTATAGAAGCATTTCATAGTTTGTTTGCTTTTTTTCTGGAGCTGCTAGGCTCCATCCTACTACCAAAAATTCCTTTTGAATGCTTGTTCTAGTTAATTTGAGACTGTCACTCTATTTTGTAGAGATGTATCATAATATATTAATGGTGTGTAGTGAACGACTTTCTCTCTTTCTTTAAGAAGCTACTATCGTTATTAGATATTTTATTACATGATTTTTTCTTGCTAGAACAAAATTTGACAAAATTTAAATTTTTATTTACAGAAGATAGCAAAATATTTTACAACTATAAAGTTTGATTTAGGAAAATAAGTGTCTTTAGATTTGATGCTAATAAAAGATTTAAATGACTAATAATAGATTGTGATTGTGTGAAAGACTTGTTGGGCTAGAATGGGCCCCAACGAGCCAATGTGGGTTTTAGTTACTTTGATCTACTGGATTGATTTGGACTTGAGTTGGGCCATCTTGGCCTTGGATTGGGTTGGACTTAGGGCCACCCAAACCCGTTCATTGACACCCCCAAGCAAAGCCCGATAAGTTACACTCGTGCATTGTTATTTTTTTTCTCCAATTTTTTTTTATAACAGTCTATCCACATAATCTGATTATTCAGTCCACAAAACTAAGAAAAAGAAGGCATAATACCATTAATGGATCTATCTTGTTCAATTTGGAGCCTATTAAAAACTATAGTTTTCAATTTTTTATTTTTGAACAGGAAAATCAATATAAAATTATACAGATATATGCGTCAGTTATTTTAAAATAGATTTCGAAAAAGGGGGGGGGGGGGGGAGTGCACCACCGGCACTGTACTAATCCGGTTGTGGTTTATGTGGGTAGAGGATAACAGTCGTGTCGAATATTCAGAAAATTTGAACTAGACAAAATGTGTTCGGTTTCGATTCAATTTGAATTTTCATTTGATTGGTTTTACAAGTATGAAATTAGATCAAAATTAGTGTAATTTTATATATATTATAAATATTTTTTAAAAACTAAGTATATACTTAAATTTAAATAAAAATTTATAAATACATATTTTTAAATTCTATCATCATTTTATTGATTAAGTATTAATAAAATTAGTCATATTACAAATAATGTAAATTTTACTTTATATCAAATTTTGATTTGATTTAATTCAAGTTGAGGACTGGATTCAGTTGCGGTTTTATTCAAAAAGTGAGCTAAATCGGACTAAACGAACCGCGCATGACTCTAGGCGCTAGAGCAAATAAAGAGATATGAGCAGTTCCGGTTTGGACAGGTCTGTTCCTCATGAAGCAAGACCTAGTCCGCATAAGGGCAAACAAGTATTCGTTTTTGACCCGCGAGAAATTCGAATCACCAACACCACACTTCAGCCCCTCTAGTTTTTTTCTCTTCTTCTCTTCTCTTGCTCTCCATGCAGCTGAGCCGGACGAACTCCTCCCCTCCCAACGACCTTGCATGCTCTTCCCAAATCCCAAGAGCAGCCACTTTCCTCGCTCTTCCCCCGAGAATTTAGTTGGGATTCTCATTGCAGAGGCCGTCTGTGACGGTCCTCGCCAATCAGACCGCTAACCTGATAGCAAGCCTGATTCGAGTCCGCCTCCCGCGAACGGGCCGGAGCCTCGCAAGGGATATCAAACCACGAGTTCGTAGAAATATAAAGGAACCAACTCAAACATTTATAAGATTTGTCAATCCCACAAATATTTACATAAAATATACATAGCATAGCACAACTGTAGCCAAACTACAACATAACCTGGGGCTACCCCGAGGTGCACAACAGAAAAGTAAAATTACACTGTGGTGGTACAGACCCTCCACTGGACGACGGGCGCGAAATCTTCGGATCTCCCTCACTGGTAGGAGGTAGGGGTGAGCCTCTCAAGTCACTGGCTCAGTAGGGAAACTCCCTAGAAACCGAGCAAAACACACAAATAGCAAAGCAGGAAATACTATGCTAACAATTCATAATATTGCCTAGCATGAATATAAGACTGTAAGTACCACTTACCATTTGCCGCTCAAAGGAATTAACGGAATTAAATAAATAAACGGCAAAGCCATACAGGTGTATGAGCTACTGTAGAAAACGCCACACTCGAGCCATGTCAACTGGTTCGCGACACCAGTTACTGACTCGGACAAACCACACAGGACAACCTCTCAGTCTCGCAGCCACGGACGAAAGGTCCAGCTGCCGCTCCACTAAACAAGTACAAGAACTGTGGAGTCCAACTAAACCATCACTACCTGCAGGCTACACACCACGCAGGCCCATGCTGACACCTATAGGGACTCTGGCCCGAGCTCCCTAAGTGAGGCACTGGAAAACAGGACTAGCTGGGGTCCAGTACGTCTACTGGTGTCCGTCTCCCCCAACTACGAGCGCGCTACAAGCGACAACACAACAACTCTCTAGTCGCTGTCCCACTGCCGTCTTTCCCTCAGCCAGACGTACTACTCAACACAAGAGTGAGGGTGTCAGGAAGACGACAAAACCTTGTCGGTACCTAGTACTGGGACAAGCCCCGAGCACTCACGTGCCTGGCTCCCTCACGACCTGAGGCTCCCAACTGAAGAGGTATCCACGGAAGGCGTCTGACTACACACCACATACACGAAAACCGTACGCTCAATAAACAAACCACGTGAAGCCTCCACACAAACAACATAACACCACGCAATTCACAAGCCACACGCTCCCCGAGCGTAGAGAGAGTGCCAAAGCACCTCTTTCTATCACCATATAACATAAACCATACTGAACAGATAGTTATACACTTTCATTTATGCTCGGTGACAACATTCGGCTGTTGTCACGACGACACGATATAGACCGCCTTCAGAACGCGACAGTTCGCGGTGTCGCGACCTGATCGCGGCTCTCAGAGCGACCGCGATAGCAGGTGCGAACCCTGTCCAGAACCCTTCAATCTAATCAACCCAAACTCTATAACCAATGGGTACAATCCGCTTTCATGCTTTAATGTGTTCCTACACATGTTATCTATGATTTAGAAAGCAGGAAACACATAACCACATCACACGGGAAATCCACGGATCAAAACTCAGGAAATCTCCCTACCTTTGCGGAAGAAATGCGAAGAACGAAGCTCGTACGAGGTTCCTCCGCTCCGTAACGTCCTTGCGGTAGGAACTCATCAAGCCGACCACTAGTAGGTCAAATCACCAAGAGATCCCAACAGCAAATCCCCCTGGCCGAGAAGAACTTTCACCAGCTCTGTTCTGCTAGGGTTACTTAAAACTGCAATGCAGGTAAGAACGCGACGCCTTCACAACCGCGACCTGAACGCGACGCTTTAAACTGTCGCGTCAAGCCGCTGACGTCAGTCCTTGCACCCAGCACACGACACGCGGCAGACATGCACACGCTCACTTAAACCGGCGGTGCCATGAACGCGTCGCCCTAAGCTGTCGCGTGCTGATCGCGACCCTCCAAACGACCACGTTAGCAACCGATAAACAGAGAACACAAATGGGCAAAATCTCCCAACTCACAGAAAACACATGTCACTCGCATCATCGGCCACACACTGGCCTCCACGGCCACACAAAGATGATCCGAACGATCGGAACGTTACATTACTATCACCTAAAAAGAAAATTCGTCCTCGAAATTTAAAACAAAAGCCAACTATCAAAATTTCAATTCAATTCATATAGTACTATCACCTAAAAAGAATAAAACTTACTCAAACAAGTATGGATACGCCTTTCTCATTTCTTCCGCTAATTCCCAAGTGTCTTCGCCACCTTGCCTGTTCTCCCATCTAACCTTTACTAACTCAATTCCTTATTTTTAAGTTTTTGAGTCTGTAGCCTGAATTTGCACTGGATATTCCGGCATTGTCATATCCGGCTTCAAATCATCTCTTTGATAGCTGACAACTTGGGATGGGTCCTTGATATATTTCCTTAACATTGAGACATGAAAACATCATGCGCATCTGTGAAATCTGCTGGCAAATCTAATCTTAGGCTGTTTCACCCAATCTTTCCTTGATTTGAAACGGTCCAACATATCTCAGGCTCAACTTGTCTTTCTTACTGAATCTTAATACACCTTTAGTAGGAGATACTTTAAAAACACATAATCACCTACTTCAAATTGTAATGGTCTGCGTCTAACATCTGCATAACTTTTCTGGCGACTTTGGGCTGTTTTCAGCTTTTCTTGGATAAATCTTACTGTTTCTGCACACTGGCGAACCATTTCCGGACCCAAAACTTGCCTTTCACCTACTTCATGCCAATTTAATGGTGATCTGCACGGTCTGCCATACAATGCTTCATAGGGTGCCATTTCAATACTTAAATGATAACTGTTATTATATGCAAACTCGACTAGACCCAAATGACGCTCCCAATGCTCTCCCCACACAAGACAGCAAGCTCTCAACATATCTTCAATAGTCTGAATTGTTCTTTCCGTCTGCCCATCTGTTTGTGGATGATAAGCTGAACTGTACCTTAGTTCTGTACCAACAACTCTTTGTAAACTCCTCCAAAAACCTGAAGTAAATCGAGGATCTCGATCTGAAACTATAGTGACTGGTATTCCATGCAAAGGTACAATCCTTTCCAAATACAACTTAGCTAGTTTATCACTGACCAAGTCATACTAACTGGTAAAACCTGCAAACCTTAATCAATCTATCCACAAAAACCCATATTGCATTATGACCTGATGAACGGGCAAACCAACTATGAAATCCATTGCTATATCATCCCACTTCCACTGCGGAATGGGTAATGGCTGTAACAATCCTCCTGTTTCTGATGCTCTGCTTTATTGCTGACATACTACAATCTAGTTATAAATTCTGTAATTTCTTTCTCTATGCGGCCACCAAAAATGCTTCTTCATATCTTGATACATTTTAGTGCTACCTGGATGGATTGTGTACCTTGATCTGTGAGCTTCCTCCAAAACTTTTGTCTAATTCTGCATCTTCTGGGACATACAATCTTCCTTTCAATCTAGCCACATTATCACGCCCCAAATTTACTTCATCCATTCTAAGAATATCTGCTAAATTAACATCAGCTCTTTGTGCCTCTACTATCTGCCAATAAAGAGAAGGCTCCACTGCACTAGTTGCTAATATTGCTCTGCGCTGACTGCTTGGCACAATAAAGAATTCTCCACCACATTCTCATAGAGTTTCCATTCTCTGATCATAAGTGATTCATAACCACCTTTCTGCTCAATGCATCTGCTACCACATTTGCTCTGTCTGGATGATATGCCAAATTGAAGTCAAATCCTTCAAATATTCCATCCATCTGGGCTGCCTTAAATTTAAATCTTTTTGAGAGAAAATATATTTTAAACTCTTATGATCATGAAAATCTCAAACCTTTCACCATACAAATAATGCTGCCAAATTTTCAATGCAAAGACAACCGCTGCTAGCTCTAGATCATGAGTTGGGTAATTCTCCTCATGCTTCTTCAATTGTCTGGAGGCATAAGCAATCACTTTACTATGCTGCATCAATACTGCACACCCAAACCTCTCTTGGATGCATCTGCATATAGAACAAATCCACCACTTCCCGATGGAATCTCTAAAACTGGTGCTGATGTCAACCTTTTCTTCAGCTCTGCAAAACTGCGCCTGCACTCCGAAGACCACACAAAAGGAACACCTTTTTGTTTAACCTTGTCATTGGTGCCGCTATCTTGAGAAATCTTGGATAAATCTTCTATAATAACCTGCCAAACCCAGAAAACTTCTAATCTCAAACACAGTCCTCGGTCTTCCCATTTCATTACTGCCTCAACTTTGGCTGGATCCACTGCAATACCTTCACCTGATATCACATGACCCAGAAACTGAATTTCTTTCAACCAGAATTCACATTTATTAAACTTAGCAAATAACTGATGATCTCTTATATTTGCAAAGTAATCCGCAAATGATTTGCATGCTCTTCTTCTGATGCTGAATAAAACAATATATCATCAATAAAGACCACTATAACTGATCCAAATACTGATGAAATATTCTGTTCATTAAATTCATAAATGCTGCAGGTGCATTTGTTAACCCAAAAAGCATCACAACAAACTCATATGCCCATACCTGGTTCGAAAAGCTGATTTCTCAATATCCTCTTCTCTGATCCGCAATTGATGATATTCTTGTAGACGCGCGATTTGGCCCATCTCCTGCAAGGCTCTTTTGGCCCATTAAGTCTCGTTTGACCGTTGTTGACTTGCCTCGGATGCCATGTAGATGGCAACATCGATGACCGCCGACTACTGGTTGACGGCATGCCCTATGGACGTTTACCCATCTTGACGTCCACATTCCTGGACGTCTGCATGGAGTTGGCGGCAGGATCTCTTGACGTTAATCTCGTTTACCTGGTCTGCGCAACTACCCGAGAATATAGCCCACTAGCGCCTTTCTCTCGCCCATGCACCGTATGGGACCGTTCCCAACGGGCATATGGGCCACCTTGGCACTCCCTTGACCCAGTCAAAATCCTATGTGGCCTCTACCCATGCTTAGAGCCTTTAGACTTGGATTGCCATGTGTACAAGTGTGTTTCTTCACACTTGAGCATCCAAGGCCTCTGAACTCCTACCCACTGTCTATATAACAGTCCCTAGGGTCCTCTAAGCAAGGGGAGAGAGGTTGGACGTCCATATGCTGCCCCTTTGAAGAAGGAGAGAGAAAATTGCACCCAAGCTTCAACAAGTGATGCTCTTCTTCCTCTCAT
>JACBKR010005469.1:0-18415 GCA_014218235.1 Colocasia esculenta | reverse complement strand
TGCCCATCAGAATTGTCAGGCGACCCTACGAATCTTGCACCATATCGTCATAACCGTTCCCATCTCATTATGTAACCATCATGCTAGATGCATGCTGATCTTGGCCTTCATGACAATGATTACCAAGCGCACGATCCACGACCACTAGCTCAGAAGTTATTATCATAGCCGTTACGTGAGCCATGACCCCAGGAATCCTGTGGTCATGTCGTATGCTCCACGTCGGGTCAAGCCTCATCCTTAGTCAAAAAATTGTCATCGACCTTGGTCGACACTGGAATGTCAGCTGAGTCTAAGATTCTAGCCGAGCAGTGGGAGTTCCTTTGTGTTACTATCGATCACGCCTCAATACGGAATATAAAGATGTGAGTGTGCACATGCGTGCGCACACACACACTCACGTAAATATAATTGCACTGGAAGTTTCCTTTTTTATGATATGCGATATAAGAAAGCTCTAAAAAACTCAAAATCTATCTCTCAGGATGAATGGTGCCTCAAGAATCCCAAACTGTTCAGTATGTATGAACATGTATGTGAAGCTCAATAGATGAGGAAAAGAGAACCTCTATCTCTGCGTGATTGTCATCTGATGATACATAACGGTAACTAGAAAGGGGAGGTTGAAATAAAAATGACTGGAATTCAACCAAGGAAGGAAGAAGCTAAAAAAAAGGATGGGTACATTATGTATCTTGTCAAAAAGGAAGATAATCTGCCATGTTTTGATCTATTTCCAACCTTGGAATTTATTATTTGCTTTGAGGAATTGAAGGGAGAGCTATTAAGCAACAGTTTGCAAAATTGAAGGCAAAGGAGGAAATTTTGTGTGGAAGGGAGGTCTCCCTACTTGACTTTCTATTGGAAGAAATGACCAAGAAGCAAGCACGCAAAAGGAAAGTTGTTGGATATGTATGTCCAATTGAGATATTCATAAAATAGTAAAAGACTTCCATAGCTAAATACACTATTGATGAATATCTTAGCAGGAAGGTCTACATCTCATCCTCAAATTATTCTCTCAACACGTTTATGAAAAACAACATATTTGGCCCATTTGAAAGAATAATTGTCATATGGAAGTAAAGATACATTCTTGCAGAGAATGCTCTAAAAGAGCTAAAGAAAGAAATAGTCCCCGGTAAATTGTAAATTGAGTAGTTCATGAAGTGTGCAAGGAAGACATTAATTCTAGTTCGTCAGTTTGAAAAGGACTTTGAGGCAGAATTTAATAATCATAAGATGATTGCGCTGGAACAAAATGAAATCTCAGCCACAAAGAGAACCCATAAGTTTCCTAAATCTAACTGCAAATTCTATTTCCATATTTCTTTGTATGCATCCAAAGTACCACCTCTAGGTCCAGAAAATCTTGAGAATGACCGTTTTTTTGTTTCCTAGGTCATTCTCGTGACTCCTCTCTCATTAAACATTATGTTTGGAAGTTTATTAAAATTGTACTTTATCTTATTCACATGGTTGTGTGTGATGTGCTTATAATCATTAAGCTCATCTTTTTAAGTTTTGACAAAAAAGAGGAGAAGTTGTGTGTTAGAATTGACAAGCATTGTGTTTGAACTTATTGAATTACTTTATGATTGCTTTTTTACCAAATGAGAGAATGTTCAATTTCATTTCAATGTTTTGTCAATCACACAAAAAGGGAGAGATTGTTGCAAGTTACAGTACAATTCCCTAATCTTTTTATGTTTTGAGTAATTAATCAGATATTTCTATAATGTTTTTAATATACATCAATCCATTTGCTTGTGCAAAAATCTATTAAGTCTTCTACTATAATATCCTCAAGTTTTAGACATCATGATTTACTTAGTAATTTCTGTTATGCATAATAATAGTTTTAAATCTAGATATTTAGACCCAAGGATGTATATATGACACCTTCTAATACACCAGTACTACTTTTGGTCGTACATACCCCGACAAGGCGACACCGATTTGATACCAAAATAAATTATGAGCCCACCATAATTCTAAGAAAAATGTGTTGATTCCAAAATATAGATATCAAGAATTAGTGGTGTATGAATATCGATATTTAGTCAATTTCTTCATTTTACGGCAATTTTTACCCATTCAAACTTTAATTTAAAAACATAATAATAATCACCATAATTTGGAGCACCTTCCAATTATTTTATGTTTCAAATTTCATCTTAAATGGATATCATATGGATACTAAATTAAAGGTTCAAATGAAACAGAGGAATTAAATTGAATTTACGTAAATGATTTATATAATATTTTTACTCATGAAAGATACTTAGCCTTGAAGCAAAGTTATGATACGTGTTGGGGTGTGGGTAAAAGCTCTCCCAACGTGGCTAAAGCTAGCCACAAGTTAGAAAGATGATAAGGCTTAGCCTTCTACGTGTTTGCATGCATGAAAATGCGTACAACCGTAGGCTTTAAGCTCTGAACGTACTGACGGAGGAGGTTGAATGAGGATGATGATTTTCCTCATCCTCGTCCCTTTCATAGCTAAGACATCTTATATAAACCTCATTTATTCATTCCTATGTACCCTTTGGACACCTACATTATCTCTTTTGCTGTTGCTCCTTCTGCTGTTGTAGAGAGGCTACGCCTAAGATGAAAGCAGAAGAAAGAGGGAGGATTTTTTCTCATCGTCAGGTAGGATTGCCCTTTCTCTCTTTTCCTCTTTAAATTAGAGTCTTTGAGATTAAGCCTCCACCTTTGTTATTGCAAGTAAGCGAGTATAGAGCGTATAATAGACATCAAACCATTGGACAATTAAATAACACAAAATCAAATACATTTAATTAATAATTCAACTAATGTCTATTACATCCAATAACTTAGAGCCATTACATAGGTCCAATTGACTTTATTACATGGAAGAAAGTAAAAGACTACTGAGACTCTAACTAGAATGCCAAGACACTCTTGAATCACTCTTGGTCTTCCCCATCCTCATGAGTGTAAGTATTTTCCTCGGTCTCACCTGAGAACACAAATAACAAGTAACATAGGGTGAGCGACAATGCCCAGTAGGATTTATATCTCATTGTGCGGCTATACTTTACATGATTAATGTATTAAAGAGTAGAGTCACTAATGATAGAGAGAGAATCAAGTAAATAAGAGATAGCACAATAGCATGAATTAGAATAGCACAAGCTTCAGATATAGCACAGAGAGCAGGATGGCCATAGCACAAATAGCACAATATATTTCACAATAGCGCAATGAGTTGAGTATAGTATAGCACTTTGATTGTTATTTAGATAATCGAGATAGATAGCACTTGAGTGTAATGCCAAACCCTCTGGTCAATTAACTCCCGCGAGCAAATTGCACTTTTGGGTGCACCTCCTAGGACCAGACCGGGCCCTTTATATTGCCAAGCATTAGTCATGTTTATTATCATTAGACAATCAGTCAAATGGACATAGAGAGTATCAAGAATAGAGAAGGGTAATTGAAGAGTAGACGAGAATGTAGAGAGAGCGTGAATAGATGAGCGAATAGAGTACAGATGAGAACCATAGGTCAATGCACATAAAGCAACGATTAAACAGACGATAATAATAGTTGCTCAACACACGTGATTGGTGCTGGTAGTCAGGTAGAATTCACTAACCATCCACTAGCCATGTTACGAGCATAGCCCAGAGATCCGACATGATCTCAAGGTAAGAGAGAAATCTAAGGCTATTTGGATCATGTTGATCCCTAAGAGTGTTATATGTATTAAGGTACAACCAGCTTGGTCTCCAAGTGGAAATCCAAGGAGTACGGAGTCTTACAGAGGTCTTAACAAAAGGTTGCTAGTCTACCAGAATGGAATGTCCAACAGAGAGGTTCCAACTTGTCAAGAAAGAATTGTGTAAGGAAATAAGTTGCTCGATGTTCTAGAGGAATTTTGGAATAGTGGAGCGGCAGTAATGGTATTTCAAAACAACGTGGGAAGCGAAGACAATTCCATTATTATCATGGGGTAATGATATAAAATTATTGAAGTAAGTTACCAGATATATTATTGATGTATTTTTGGCAAGGTCTCATGGCAAAGTTAAACGTTCAGTGTGTGCATGTGAGAGAAATCATGAGAATATACGATAGTCGTGCACAATATCTTTTAATTAAGGAAAACATGTGAGATATAGTAAAAGTTCATTAACATGGTGTTACTGTTTGTCATATAGTATTACAAGGTAAAATCATGATTACATAGGCTAAACAACCAATTAGATAGAAATAGAAGCTGCTGGAAACACACAGTCAAATTACGACGGGTCTAACAGTCGTGTTTAAAAAGATCGAGTGATGACAGAAATGCGACGACATTGACTGACGCGTTTAGGGTAACCAGAAGGGATGTATCTATTAGTGACAACATAAACGCGACGTACAGGTCTGACGCATTCATGGCAATCAAAAGGAATCACGATGGTTAAGTCCGACACGTTCATGCAAAGTCTTTAATTTCGAAATAAACACAAATCCCCAAAGGCGAGAATAACTGAAATACGCGACGACTATGTTGTGTCACAGTTCAGAAAATACTGATAACCAAGATGGCACATAGTTTGATGCAATGGTTTTTGTCAGAACCTAACTAAAACACGATGGCCTAGATGGTCGCCTTAAGGTAATCACGAAGTTCTCTTCTATTGTAAGACCCGGCCCTCTCGGGCCCTTTGCCCTGTCCTCTTGTCGCGATGAACCCCTTGGTCACGACCTTGTCACGCCAGAGGAGCTGGTCCCGACATGCTTTTGGTCACGACACACCTACCCGTCATGTTCAGGTCGCGACGGGGTAGGCGTCACATTCTTGTCGCGTCATCTGAAGGTGACGTGACTCTGGTTTGACAAATTGTCCTTCCTATCAGAACGTCCTTGCTGGGTGTCAGGTGCGTACAATGTTGACCCAACCTGACTGACCGTCGCATTCTCATTTTCCCGGTCTTCGAGGTTTGACTGCTTTTAGTGTGGCACAGGGCAGGCTATCGCGACATGGTCATGACCTGTAGGGCGGTCGCGACATGGTTTCTGTCGCGCCGGCCCGACCCATCGCGTCTCTAGGCCCGTCGGTTCAAAACCGAGGCCAGTGCCCATTTCCCCCTTCTCCCTTTCTTTTCTTCTTCTTCTCCCTTCTTCTTCCCCCTCCAAGCCTCTTGCTTCTCTGGCGATTCTTGGGTGTTTTGGACGAGGAGGTGACGCCCCGTTTGTGTAGGCGGCGTCCGTGTGGTGCTAGGAGCGAGGAGGGGGTGGTCATTCTGATGTGAAGGCCCCAACGGGTCGGCTCTACTCCTTGAGGTAGGGACCCCTCTTTCCCTCTCGTTCTAGCATGCTCCCCTTCCCCTTGAGATCTTGGTTTCTCTATCGTTCTGGGATTTGTGGGGGTGTGAGGTCCATGGTCGTGCTGAGTGATGTTTCCTTCGAGTGTAGATTTTCTTGTAATGCATGTTTTATGGGGTTTGAGGGTGGTTTGCCTTGATTAAGAGTTTCTATAGTGTTTCCCATGCTCCCCTTCCCCATGGATGTGTTTTGTATGGTTTTGGGGTGGTCCTCGGGAGGGTTGTCCTGGGACCCCTCTCAACTGAGGTCGTGACCAGCATAAGGGTCATGATGATGTCGTGACCGGCACGGTCTCCGCGACATCATCGCGACGCCCTAGGGAGACACGACATGGTCGCGACCGACCGTGGCATCGTGAAAGTGTCACAATGGCCATGGGTGTCACGACAGTATCAAATATAGGTAAGTTCTTGTGAAGTTCCATTTCTCATGGAGTCTTTGCCGTTTTCAGTTCTTTCTGTATTCGTGGCATCAGTGGTAGTTCCTAGTACTGTCCTACACTAGTCATTCACCTAGTGCTCGGTGCTTGAGGGCTTGTCCAGTGAGAGAGGTTGCTACCATTTACCTGGGACCCCCTTCCTCGTGCACCTTACAGGGAGCATTTAGGGCGACAAGCATACTCGAGTCTCGGACTCTAGAGTAGAGGGGGAAATAGTGGTTAGGACAGTGGCGTCGAGTCATTTGCAGAGCTCTCTTGGTTGGTTTGGGACACAGAGGACGCCCAGAGTTCTACCCGGTGCAGGCCAGCTAGTCTTTTTCCCACTGCCTCGCTGTTTGCGGCCCTGGAACCACCTAGAGAAGCCAGGTGTGGGACCATAGTCTTGCCAGACTACGACATTTACTGTTGTGTACTTTGTGTTCCTACCCCCACTCTGACATGATGTGGCGGTTTGGACTGGGTCGAGGATAAAACATCAGTGGACGCACCTCACTAGTTCACTAGTGGTAGTGGTTTCCATAGCTAGTGTCACTTGTCCAGGCGGAGTTCTCTCTATCTACGTTGCCAACCGTGTGGTGGTCACGATGTGCAAGTTCTACGGAGTTTCCGACCGCGTTTCTCTTCCGTACCATTCTTAGTTAGTACCCTGCTTCCACACTTTCCCGTGTAGAGTAGAATATATAACTGTTGTTATTTAATTTGTTTATATATATATTTTTTCTCGCCTGTTAGAGCCAGTAGGAGATTGGTAGTCCCTACTGAGCTTCTGTTGTGAAGCTCATCCATTCTTTTCACAGGTGAGACTTCTCAGCACCGACCGGGTGTACGTCGGGCAGAGGAGGTGGGGCGGTAGTCGTTGTCCCCGTAGCTAGCAGTGGTATCCCCCTTCAGTTGTACTTCACCCTCGGGGTATGCCCCTAAGGGCTCTGTCATCCCCCTTTTTACTTGTACTAGTTGTGTGTGTGTTGGGACTGTACCTAAAGCGATACGCAGCAGTCTCGCTCTTCTTTTTACTTCCGTGTGTGTGCTTCTAGTTCAATAGTTGACGTTTAGTTCCTTTACATATTCTATTCGACTTGTGTTATAGCCCCTTACGGGTCCCCGGATCTGTCGGCGGCGACCACAAAAATTGGGTCCGCGGCTTGGGCAAGGTCGGGTTCGAGACCATGGAGTGCGCTGAGGAGACTATGACCCAAACAGAGCTGAGAGTTGGACACACGAGTGGAGCATACGTTCGACCATGGAGTGCGCTGAGGAGGATCAGGTTAGATTGGCAGTGTATCAGCTCAAGGGACCAGCATGAGTGGTAGAGAGTTCAAAGGCAAACACACTTCACGAGGTAGCGATTAGATCAGATTTCTTGGCAGTGGTTTTTGAAGTCTTCTATGGTGAGTATTTTCCTAATTATGCTGGACGTGGAGGCGAGATCAGTTTCATGAGTTGGTTCGGGTGATCTGACGGTTGCTCATTATCACCAGAAGTTTGTCAGTTGTTGAGGCATGTTCCTCATGTAGCTAGCAGTGAGCAGGCTTGTGCGAAGAGGTTTATTGCAGGATTGAGGCCGGATTTGAGGTGGGGTGTGACTGGTCACATGTGTGCCACCTTGGGAGTGGCAGTGGCTAAGGTCACCACCTTGGAGAGAGAGCCCTGGCAGCCCCAGCATCAACAGCAGTATGGAGGAGCTCCCTCTAGGACCACACCGTACCAGCATCCCATAGGTAGTCGTGGTAGTGCGACTTCTTCTTCTTCGGGCCCAGGCAGTCCGGGCAGTTCCTGTTTGCACTCGAGGTTCAAGTAGATGACCACTCGCGGGGGTGGACGGGGCAAGCAGTAGAAGTGCCAGTCGAGGTTTGCAGAGAAGTCGGTCCAGCAGGGAGCTGAGCAGGGCAGGCAGAAGGTGACCTGTTACACTTGTGGTTTACCAGGCCACTATAGGAGGGATTGCCAGATGGGGCAAGCCCAGCAGCCGCAGCAGCCAGTGCAGTACACTCAGCAGTTGCGCAGTACCTGTACCCCCACCATCCGGCACCTCGTCAGCAGCAGCAAGGGCAGTACCATTTGCAGCCTTAGTAGTTTCAACGGCCCAGCAATTCAGCCATATCAGTAGCAGCAGTTTCGTAGCACCAGTAGCCGCTACAACAGCAGCAGCCCCAGCAGGCACCACAGCGTGGGTGTGGTCCGTGGTCGTGTGATGGCTCTCACCAGGGAGGAGCCGAGGCATTGAACCTGGTCATTGGTATTTTGCCTATCCTTCGTAGAGCTGCTTATGTTCTAGTTGATCTCGGTGCTTCCAAGGAGTTTTTCGAGTCGCTGGTTCATCACACCCCTGAGAGGCAGTGTGACGTGATGGTCGATCTTTCGTCCAGTGATTACATGCGCTCTTTCGGTTACCTTGAGGGTGTCACAGTTGAGGTCCAGGGACACCAGTTGCCGGCCAAGTTGTTAGCGTTGCAGCTTCGTAACTTTGACGTCATCCTGGCATGAACTGATTGGAGGCTCACTCAGCTATGTGGATGTCAGCAGAGACCGTATGGTTTGAGATACCTAGAGTGTGCCTGTTCTCTACTTTCGAGGTATTTGGTCTATCTGTTGACCTTTTATTTCTTTCTGTAGAGCTCGTCATTTGATCTGCGATGGTTGTGTAGCATATCTTGCTTCTGTTTGTTCCTTAGAGCCTAGCAGGTTGTCAATTTTTGATGTTCCTATTGTTTATGAGTTTCCTAATGTTTTTTCGAAGGATCTACCTGGGTTACCACCTGAGCAGGAGGTAGAGTTCTCCATTGAGCTTTTGCCTGGTACGATGCCTTTGTCTAAGGCACCATACCGGATGGCTCTGGCTGAGTTGCCCAAGCTGAAGCGCCAGTTGCAGGAGTTGCTTTTGCTGGGTTTTATTTGTCCGAACTATTCGCCGTGGGGAGCGCCAGTGTTGTTCATGAGGAAGAAGGATGGTAGCTTGTGGTTGTGCATCGATTATAGGCAATTGAACTAGGTCACAGTGAAGAACAAGTATATGTTGCCCAAGATCGATGACTTATTTGATCAGTTGCAGTCAGCCAAGGTATTTTCGAAGATTGACTTGAGATCGGTTACTACCAGTTGAGGATCAGAGAGTTAGATATTGGCATGACAACTTTTCGTTCAAGGTATAGTCACTTTGAGTTTGTCGTGATGCGGTTTGGGCTCACGAACGCGCCAACACTTTCATGGATTTCATGCACAGAGTGTTTAGTGAGTACCTGGACAGGTTTGTGGTCATCTTTGTAGATGACATTTTGGTCTACTCAGCTTCTAAGGAGGAGCACAAGGAGCATCTGAGAATTGTAGAGTCACCAACTTTATGCCAATTTTGACAAGTGCAAATTTTGGCTAAGGAAGGCGTACTTTCTCAGACATGTGATCTCAGGTTCTAGTGTGGAAGTGGACATTGCCAAGTTTGAGGTTGTAAGGCCCTTGAATTTCCATCGCATTATTTGTATTTATGTGTGTATATTTGAGCTTGTGTATGTATGTACATATTTACGTACGTATTAATTAGTACAAGTACGTGTGCATGTTGTTTATATTAAATATAATAATGTATGTATTGCATGGTGATAGTATGGATATAATACCGTATACATATTGCATGTATATACGCATGGTATCATGGTTTTCTTCTGCATATTTAGACTTCTGGCCGAAGGCCATCTTGGCGTCAACCCCTAGCCGTTTAGGTGGTGTCAACGTTCAGACATGGACACCAACACTAATCCTGGCGTCCAGTGATATGGACGCCAATCTCTCTGGCCTGCATGCGCAGCAGAGCTGCAAACTTCTGAAAAAAGAAAGCCAGCCATTGGGGAGCTGTCCCCAACGCTCTGAAGGCTGTCAAGTCACCTGGTGAGTGGGAGAGGGGTCTCTCCTACATGTGAAACCCGAGCTCCCCCTTCCCCAGCCTCTCTTCACCCTGTTGCAAGAGAAAAAGAGTGAAGAAACCTAGTTCTGAACTGTGAGAGACCCCATCCTTGCCACCCAAAAATCCAAACTTCTGAAGCTTGATCCGGCGTTCCACTGCAACTAGAGGCTAGAAGGATCATCGAGGAAGGCTTCCCTGACCTCGGCTTGCTGTGGATCTCGCTTAAGAACCCCGAGGAGAGTTCATTTGGAGGCTTCTTGGGACAGCCAAGGAGAGCTTCACCGAGCCCTAGATCCCTTGGTTGAATTTTTAAAAGCAAGTGACCTATCCATGATGTTCCCGTATGTGTCTAGGTCGTTTCTATTATTTTTATGGATTTTTCCTCGAGTCCTAGACCCTCCCATTCACCCAGTTTGAGAGCTCGGGTATGTGTTTTCTGCACAGACCTGCATTGACGGCAAGGTCAATGGACGCCGAGATCATGCTTGGCGTCCATCGACATGCCGCTGACCCTGAGTCAGTGGCCAGAGACCGCCGCCAAGTTCCTCTGGACAGACCAGTGACCTGTTCTTCCCTTCCTATACACTATTTTCGGTATGGTTTCCGTGATGAGGATATATGGTAACCCTATACACTATGTATATTGTCAATTGTGGTGTGTGGATGAGTGTGGTGTGTGATGGTGAATGTTAGAAAAGTGTATCTCATGAGCTTGTAAGCATAAATTGTGATAATCTTGTCAATCCATGTTTCATGATTAGGATTAGTTCTGAATGCCTTGGTTTTGTCTGATCATGAAGAGTAGTAGATCAGTATACCTGTACTCAGTTTTTGATGAATTATCCATGCTTGTATAAATTGCCAATAAACCGGTTCGATAAATAAAACGGCATGTAAGAATGATTGTGGTGATCTACAATTGTATGATTTAGAGTAAATTCTGTACTCTCAGATCATGTATGTGACAATAACCTCTGTTTAAAACAGTAAGCGGCAAAATCGCATGATATGTTAAACCCCATGTTAACTTAAGTTGTGAATAGTATGCTAAATAGGTGTTTTATTTACTGTAAATTCTATTTAGCTCAGAAAAATCTGAAAAATTGATTGTATGATCTAGAACCCGAAAATAGCATGTGGTTAAATTTCAGGTCATTTGGACCAGTATATAAGAAGTTTTGTATTTTCCATGTGATTATAGAAATCTACGTATGATATCGTAATGTGATTAGATAGTGCTTAAACCTAACTGTGAATGGTGAAATTACTGGTGTGTTAAGCTCCTGAAATCTGTAGTGCCATGTTAGGAAAAACGAGATGTGCATGTGAGTGAGAAAGTGAATGAGATGAAAGTGCTATGTGTAAAACATGTGTAAATCGGTAAAATGTGTAAAGGTAACTGTGCCAATGTGACACTGCTTCCGTAGAGGGCAGTGGAGCTGTATCAGAAAAAAGTCCCCCTGAGAAGTTCAATGTGTAAGTGACCCTAAGGCATTAGGAAGAAATCCTGGAGGTGGACAAGTACCACTGGTTAGGGTGGAGACTTGTTCTCTCGGTCTGCGCAGTCCAAGAGTCGCCTTTAGAATGCCTAGATGGCGTCTATGTGTAATGTGATGTGTATATGTCCTTCTTTGGTGGTTTGGACTATGTGTCACGGCACCTAAATCTGTAATGTGTAATATGTATGTGTTCATGTGTAAATGTGTAAGTGTACGATGTGAAATTGTATGTGTAAAGTGCAACTATGTGAAAGAGGAAACTTGTGTAAAGAAAATGTGAATTCTAAATTGAGAGGTATATTTTGAAACCCATGTGAGACAAATCTGAAACCATGTGAAATCAGTGAATTTATGTTATTATCATCATGTTATTATGTGCAAAGATGTCTAGAATCCATGTTAGGGATAATGGTGAAAACGGGTACAAGATAACATGATTGTTTGTTCACATTATATTTTACGCAATATTGTAGCTCTCATGTATAGTTTATAGCCATTAAACCATGTGAAATCAGCAACTTAAAGCATGTGAAACGTTATGTATGGTGTTTAAAAACATGTAAGATCCATGCTGTCGTGTTTTTCCTTTCATGCATGCACAATGTTCATGTTGGTAGCTCTCATGTCTTGTTCTTTAATGACAAATTTCATGAGTAAATGGAATAGAGAGCATGTGATAGGTAAATTTTATCCTTAGAAATCTGAAAGCATGATCCATGTATAAAATGACTAGCATGCGATGTGTTGCAAATTGTAAATGTGCATGTAGAAACCACTAAGACTTATACGTGTATGTTATGGTAGTGTTGCTGCTGAGTCTCTGGACTCCTCCTTGCTTCGGCGTACATGTGTAGTTGGTGACGTGGCACCTTTGGAGGAGGCCGTAGAGACGGACTCCGAGCGCGGAGATTAGCTAGTTTTTGGAGTTTCTTATGACTCGTGTATTTCATAGTTGTAATTTGAACATTGTATTAGAATTATCATGAAAATGATGTATAAATGTGGACATTATGTATTTAAATTTCAGCAATTTAAATTATGTGAACTTTAGTTCTTTGTTGTTAATCGAAAACTTCATGTATGTTTAATGTGGATAATGAATGAATGAAGACAGATGTCTTCTACTTCCGCTACTCTGTTGTATATTCGCGTGTATCTCAGCTATTAGTATCGTTTGGGTAAATGTCCCACTGTGAGGACTCTTGCTATAACCGACGTGGGTTGGTATAACCGTACCGATATAATGAGGGCCGTCACTGAGGTAGTGTTGTCTCTGGAGTAGCCCACCTCAATGTCAGAGGTTCGCAGTTTTCTGGGTTTGGCAGGCTATTACAGGAGGTCTATCCAGGACTTTTCCAGGATTTCTGAGCCTTTGACTAGATTGACCAGACTGACTAGACTTGAGGCCAGATTTGTTTGGACAGAGGACTGCGAGAGGAGTTTCCAGTAGCTGAAGATGAGGTTGACTTCAGCACCAGTGTTAGTCTTACCGTCAAGTAGTTGGGGTTTTGTGGTGTATACTGACTCTTTGAGGTCAGGTTTGGATGCAGTGCTAATGCAGCATGGTGGTGTCGTTGCCTATGCTTCTCGGCAGTTGAAGAAGCATGAGGAGAACTACCGTACTCACTACTTAGAGTTGGCAGCAGTGGTGTTCGCTCTGAAGTTGTGGAGGCACTATTTGTACGGAGAGGCATTTGAGGTCTTTATAGATCATCAGAGTTTGTAGTATATCTTCACTCAAAAGGATTTGAACTTCAGGCAACGCAGATGGATAGAGTACCTGCACGACTATGACCTTACTCTCTCCTATCACCCGGGAAGGGCTAACGTCGTAGCAGATGCCTTGAGAAGACGGGTTCACCTGAGTTCGTTGCTAGTCAGAGAGTGTAGGTTGTTTGAGGACCTGTCTCAGGGAATTTTCTGCCCTTCGAGTTAAAGAGATCGTGCAGTGATGACCAGTTTGTCAGTTCGCCCATCAGTATACCATCAAGTGCTGGAGAAACAACATGCAGACACAAAGTTGGCAGACATTTTGCAGATGCCAGATGTTGAGCTGGAGGAGGACAGTGAGGTCAGGTTCAGAGACAGATTGTATGTCTCATGTTATGCACAGTAGGCACTGTTGTTAGAGGCACATCGGTCGAGGTATGGTGTTCATCCTAGTTCAACCTAGATGTACCATAACCTGAAGAGGTTCTTCTGGTGGCCTGGGATGAAGAGGAGTATGGCAGAGTTTGTTGCTCATTGCCTTACTTGTCAGCAGGTGAAGGCTGAGCATCAGCGTCCGGGTGGTGAGCTGCAGTCATTGCCCATTCCTTAGTGGAAGTGGGACGACATCACCATGGACTTTGTGGTTGGTTTGCCCCGTACTCTGCTGAGGCATGATGGTATTTGGGTGATTGTGGACAGGTTGACCAAGTCAGCATCCAGTCAGGATGTCTTGTTAGTGGACAGGCTTTCCAGACTGTACGTAGACCGAGTTGTTCCATTGCACGGGGCCCTAGTTTCCATTGTTTCCGACAGAGATCCGAGGTTCACTTCAGGGTTTTGGTGCAGTTTGCAAAGAGCTCTTGGTATAGAGTTAAGACTGAGTTCAGCATATCACCCACAGTCAAATGGTCAGTCAGAGAGGACTATACAGATCTTTGAGGATATGTTGAGACCGTGCTGTTTGGACTGGGGTGGCACTTAGGAGTCCCACCTTCCGGTGGTAGAGTTTGCATATAACAACAATTATCACTTGACGTATTGGAATGGCACCATACGAGGCTTTGTATGGTCGACTATGCAAGACACCACTTCAATGGTTCGAAGTGGGTGAGAGGTAGCTTTTGGGACCAGAGATGGTACAACAGTGTGCATACATGATCAGATTGGTCATGCAGAGGCTTCAGGCAGCACAAAGTAGATAGAAGAGGTATGCAAATGTTCGCAAGAGGCCGTTATAGTTCAGTGTGGGTAACCTTGTGTTCTTGCGGGTCTCTCCGACCAAGGGTGTCATGAGGTTTGGCAGAAAGGGAAAGCTCAATCCAAGGTATATTCGACCTTTCCCTATTATAGAGAGGATCAGCGAGGTCTTGTACAAGTTGAGTCTCCCAGTAGAGTTGGCAGAAGTGCATAGTGTTTTCCAAGTTTTGCAACTCAGGAGGTACATCGCAGATCCGTCACACGTGTTGGACTACTCGCAACTTGTGGTAGCACCAGACTTGTCAGTGCCAGAGTACCCGATTAGAGTTGTGGACCACAGAGTGCAGAAATTGCACATGAAGTAGATTCTGCTGGTCAAGGTCGTCTTGGAGAACCGCGTTGGTGGCGAGGCCACTTGGAAGCGTGAGGATGAGATGAGAGAGCAGTTTCCATACTTGTTTGAGTGATCAGTATGTTGTTTTTCTTTATGTTGCTTCCTGTTGAAATTGAGTTCCTTTTTAATTTTGAGGATGAAATTCCTTAAGGTGGGTAGGATGTAAGACTCGGCCCCCTCGGGCCCTTAGCCCTATCCTCTTGGTCACGACAGACCCTTGGTCGCGACATTATCACGCCAGAGGAGCCTGTCGCGACATGCTTTTGGTCGCGGCACACCTAGCATTCACATTTAGGTCGTGATGCGGGTGGACATCACATTCTTGTTGTAAGACCCAGTTTCCCGGCTTCCGTCCGTGTCGTGGGATGACTAGCCACTGACGCGTCCAGGCTGGGTGATGCGTTGGTGTCGCGTCGGGGGTGCCCGACGTGACAGTCATCCGTGTCGCGGAGAGCGTGTGGGTCGCGCCCTGGTTCTCTGTCGCATCTTGCTGTTGTGCCCGGTCAACGGGCCGAGATAGTGTGTTTATCGTGTTGCGCTGTCCGATCGTCTGACGCCTGTCAGGGTGGCAGGTGTGTCAGTACGGCTTGTCGCATTGTCACGATGCCCTTGTAGGGCGCATTCTTGTCGCAGTCTGTTGACCCATCACGTTAAGGTTGTTAACGCGACGGGGTAGTCCATCGCATTCTGGGTGCCGGGCGCTTAAGCCGCAGGCCGGCTACCCCTTCCCCCTCTCTCTTTTCTTCCCTTCTCCCTCTTCCTCCCCTCTTCTCCCTTTTTGTGTTTCAGGCAAGGAGGAGGGCCGTGCATGGTGTCCCGACATCGTTGAGCATGCGTGGAGCGAGGAGGAGGTGTTCTTTCCTACGAGAAGGGCCCTACGGGGTTCCGTTCTTCGTTGAAGGTAGGGATTTCTTATGCCCTTCCCAATCCGGGTGGATCAGGAGTCCTCGGGGTTTTGTAGTTAGCTTTACAGCTTTCCCCATGCTCCCCTCCCTGTGTGTGCATGTTTGTACGGTTCTGGATGGCCTAGGATGGAGCATCCCTTTGTCTGCCTCTCGACTGATGTCGCGGCCGCGGTGCGCGTCGCGACATCAATAGAGGCGTCACCCCGGTCGGGCACGACCTTATCGCAGCACGGTTGGCGGTCGCGATAAGGGTCGCTGTCGCGACCTAGTTTCCCGTCCCGACAGGGAGGCTGTCGTGATGCGCTACCCCGTTGCACCAAGGCTATTGTCACGGCACCCTTCCCTGTCGTGATGGCATCGTGACGGCCTGGGGGGGCGCGACAGTGCCTGTGCTGCCTCGGGTGGTTTCTGTGGCCAGTTTGTGTGTCGGCGTGTGCCCCAGGGCAAGCTTTGCCCTTAGGACCTTTTGGTAGGGAACGCGGCAGGTTGCCTCCCTGTGTTCAGTGACCGAAGGTGACACCTTCGTGGCCGTGTCCTGACAGCGGTGCCAGGAGGGTCGCGTCTGTCTAATAATCGATTGATTGGCGATCAATCGATTGTTAGCAGAGCGACGGGCTTTCTATACTTCTGGTAGTGCTCTGAGGTTTTGGCTCACTCGTGCATGTTTGTTGGCCGATGACCCTTTTGAGGGTCCGTGCGTGCCTTTTACTTGTTGGGCTTGTCGTATGCTACAAGCCAGTGGTTCGGCGTGGTTCTTGTTGTGTCGCCCCGCCTGCTCGCCCGGTGCTTGGTACTTGAGGGCTTGTCCCGTTCAGAGGTTGTCTCCATTCCTGGGACCCCCATCCTCGGGAGCCTATTGAGGGAGGTATCCAGGCTACGAGGGTGCTCGAGTTGGCAGCCCACATGAGCAGACTCTAGAGCTGAGGGGAAAACGAGGTTGGACAGCGGCGTTGAGTCGTTTGTAGAGCTCTCTTGTATGGATCTGTGACGCCGAGGGGTTCAAAGTGTTTCCTGGCGCGGACCAGATAGTCCTTTGTCTCACTGCCTCTCTCTGCGTTGGTTCCAGAGCCATGTAGTGGTGCTAGGCATGAGGCCGCAGCTTGGCTAGGCTGCGGTGTTGCGTGTGTTGTGTGTTTCTGTGGTGGCTCTGTCTCGCCCTTCGCAGGGGTGGAGGCAGAAGCTAGGCTAGTGAGCAGAGTGCGTGTGGACTGTGGGTCCCCCTCTCTTGGCTGCTAGCGGCGGTGACTTGGTTGCTGTTGTTGTGACGACGTTTTCCTCACGACGTTTCCGAGTGTTCCTCGTTGCCCTAGCTTGCACGGCGGTTTTAGCCTGGCTGTGCTTAGCTCCCGTGGTCGTCGTTGGTCTGGCCTTGGGCCACCAGTGCTTCTGGTGGTTCCCGCTTCGGTGTTCTCTCGGTTCCATGGTCCCATTCTTGGGTGCCAGCTCGTGATGGCACCAGCGTGTGTAGCTTCCGGACCTGGCAGTGTGTCGGGGTGGTTCTACTTGTGGGCCCTTGACCTCGTAGATCTCTGAGGTGGTCGTGCTTGCAGTGAGACGTCGTTCTCACTTGGTTGTTCCGTGGTCTCAGCAGGTGTGCTGAGCACTGCTTTCGCTTTGTGCCCAACTCCATTGGTTTATGCGGGAGTCATGTGTGTGCCATGGCCTTGGTTGGTGGTCGTGGCATTGTACTGTTCTCTTCCGCTGCTTAGTAGTGCCATGCTGTAGGTGTTCCTCGCTTTACAGCTTTCTAGTGTAGTTTCCTATTTTTGGAGTTCCTGCTACTCTGGCCGGTGAGGGATGGCAATCCCTACTAGGCCTTGTTCGCGAGGCTCACCCCCCTACTTCCTTCAGCTAGGGGCTCGTCGTCGCGGGACCTCGTGTCAGACGGGTTGCGGAGGTGGCTGCGGCGCCGTGTTGTTGTCAGCAGCAGTGAGAGCGAGCGTTGTGAGCTCTTGTAGCCTGAGTGAGCTGAGATTTGTACTTTGCAAGTCCTCGGGGTATGCCCCTTAAGGACTGAACCTTTCTTATTGTACTTGTGCTTTTCATGGGACCCGTTGTACAAACCTTTTTTATATTGTACATATTGTTATAGTTATTTAAATTTAGTACATATCTCACTAGACTATTTCTTCTAACCCTTCCGGATCATCGGATCCGTGGGTGGCGGCGCGACCCTCGGGACACCTGGTGAGGGTCCGGGAGGTCGGGTCATTACACTTGTCGTGGCGTCTAAAGGCGACGCAACTCTGGTTCTTACCGTTCTAACAGATTGTCCTTCCTATCAGAACGGCCTTGTTGGATGTCAAGTGCGTACATCATTGACGCAACCTGGCAGGCCGTCGTGTTCTCATTTTCTCGATCTTTGAGGTTTGATCACTTTGGTGTCACGTGAGGGCAGGCTGTCGCGACATGGTTTCTGTTGCGCCAGCCCGACCCGTCACGTCTCTGGGCCCGTCGGTTCAAAACTGAGGCCGGCGCCATTTTCCCCCTTCTCCCTTTCTTTTCTTGTTCTTCTCCCTTCTTCTTCCCCCTTTGAGCCTCTTGCTTCTCTGGTGATTCTTGGGTGTTTTGGATGAGGAGGTGATGCCCCATTCGTGTAGAGGTGTCCATGTGGTGCTAGGAGCGAGGAGGAGATGGCCATTCCGACGTGAAGGCCCCAACGGGTCGGTTCTACTCATTGTGGTAGGGACCCCTTTTTCCCTCTCATTCTAGCATGCTCCCTTTCCCCTTGAGATCCTGGTTTCTCCGTGGTTCTGGGATTTGTGGGGTGTGAGGTTCATGCTTGTGGTGAGTGACATTTCCATCGAGTGTAGATTTCTTTGTAATGCATGTTTTATAGGGTTTGAGGGTGGTTTGCCTTGATTAAGAGCTTCTATAGTATTTCCCATGCTCCCCTCCCCCTGTGAATGTATTTTGTACTATTTTGGGGTGGTCCTTGGGAGGGTTGTCTCGGGACCCCTCTCGACTGAGGTCGCGACCGACATAGGGGTCGCGATGATGTCACGACCGGCATGGCCACCTCGACATCAT
>JACBKR010005468.1:0-18120 GCA_014218235.1 Colocasia esculenta | reverse complement strand
ATTAGATTAAATCTTGCTGAAGTTAGTAGAGGCCAGTGGGCCATGCTACTTAGAGGGCAAAGAGCTATCACTCCATCCATGACAGTTGGATTACCCTTTAATCTATTCCCAGCTGATAGGTGCAGTTTCCTCCAATTGGTGTAGGTACACTGTTCATTCTAATATGTACCTTTCTCTCTCTTTCCCTCTATTTTATCATTTCTGTTAATGCCACAAAGAGGGAGAAAAGATATATAGAAAGGATATTTAGAAATACAATAAGATATTATTTCCCTAAGAAAATTCTTAAGCAAATTATTTTCATTGTCTATATAAAAGATTGTTTTTGTCATTAACAAAAAGGGGGAGATTGTTGTGCAATTATCTTTTTACAAATACTTGATTATTGTTTTTGTTTAGCATGTCTCTCTCTAGTTAACTAGAGAGAGAAGCTCTGAGGCTTCAGGGCTCCCCTCACCGGCTCAGGCCCAGGCTGCCGGCCCCTGGGACGGCTAGCGGGGCTTCGCCTGTGTTGGGGTCGTTGGGCTTCATGGCGGCTCCTATTGTGGTAGGGGCAGTTGATGATGGTTTGGAAGATGGTGCGGCTTCATCTGGGAGGCATTCTTATGCCCAGATCATTGCAGCTATGAAACCGCCTCCTCCTGTTAACATAGAGGTTAAACCTCCAAGTTTCACGGATTCTGGAGACCAGCAGTTTTCTTCTCCGTGAAGAGGTAGGTATGTCTCTCAAGACTTTTAAGTTGGCTTTGATTGTCAGTTGTGCTTATGGTCAGAGTTCTATCTTGGAGTTCAAGTCGTGCCTCTCATAAAGGCTCTTATTAAAGGGGGACTTCATCAATAGTGTTTTAAACCACAGACACTTGCTTCTGCGATTTGATGTTGAGGAAGATTATTTGAAAGGTATCATGAGGAGGAGTCTGTACATTAAAGGTCTTCTGTATCGGTTCGTCAAGTGGGATGCCCAATTTGATTTCAATGTGATCCAACCATAATCCCTATATGGGTGGCTTTCCGATGTTACCTGTTAATTGTTATTATGGGGATTTCATGAAATCTATAGCAGGTAATCTGAACCAACTTCTAAGGATCTATGAGCCTACTTTGGCGTTGACACAGACACATGAAGCCTATGTTGTGTAGAATGGACATTGTGAAGACCAGACCAGAGAGGATATGGATAGGTTGTGGTTCTGATGGTTTCTGGCAAAAGATAAACTACTACAGAATCCCGGCGTTATGTGGTTTCTGCCATAAACTGGGCCATGCTAACTCTGAGTGTATCAAGAAGCAAAAGAAATCTGATGTGCAAGAGGTTCCTCAAAAGATGATGGTTGTTCAAGAGTAGGTGCAGAAGCATGCTAATATCATGAAGAGAACTTGGCTTCAGAAGGAGGTCCGAGTGGAACCGGTTGATCCGGTGTTGGGCAACAGCTTCTCTCTGCTTCTGGAGGTGCTATCCGCCAAGGAGGGTCATGAGGGAACTGCTACTGGGGTCCTAGCCTTAGTCCATGATCTTCAATGGACTCTCACGATGCCTTCCAGATCCAGGACGTTCAAGTTATGGCTTCCCCGGTTAAAACGATGTGCATGGGCTGCATGGGAATGTTACGGTGCATGGGGTGCATGGCTCTGCTTCTGAGTGCATATATGTGAATGATGAGGCCGTGGTGCCCGATGGGGGCGCAACCAGGGAGTCTCCGGTCATGCCTCCTATCGAGGAAGAAGGTACTTTGGACGATATTCCCTCTGAGTCTTGTCTTTCCAAGCAAAAACCACCGGATATTTCCCTAATGATGGTTTCCAATTTAGCTACCAAGGAGAATATATTCATGCCGAATTCTATTGTTCATTGTTAATCACATAATTTTAGAGTTATTGTTGTCACTAAAATTCATATAGAACTGGAGATAGAAGGATCAACAATTTCTCCTTTTTTGGTGATGACAAAACTCTGAGAAGATGGAAATTGCATTTTGGCATGAATATGAAATATACATAAAAAACAATCTACATGACATATGCATGTCAGAATGCGTTCTCTCCCTTTTTTCCAATGACCAAAAAGTAGGGTGATTAAAACAATCTATGAGAAAGGAATTGTAAGACCCTCTTCATTTCGGTACGATTATACTAATCCACATCAGAACAAGGAGTGACGTCACAGTGGACATGTACCCAACGCTACTAAACAGGTAAGATGTACACAAATAACAAATAGTAGAATAGCGGAAACAAATAAATATCTTATTCATCACTACACACACTCGCAGTCTATATAGTAACAAAATAAATATGACAATTCCACAATATAATGAAGTCAATAATGTCCAAAGTACAACAATGCTCACATACTAAGTAAGAAAAATGTAAATAAAAGCTCTAGCGAATGGCACTCCACTCCACAAACTACTTCTCATGCTCAGAGTCACTCCTCGCTAACTCTTTTGTCTTTAAGGCGTCTATCTCACCTGTATCATTTAGCAAGTATGAATCTATGCAATAGACTTAGCAAGCAACTTATTGGCCAATTTCACACACTTATCACATACATTCTAATAAAGCATAAACGTAAACAAGTAACTAACAGATGATCATTTAACTATTTAACAAGTAACACTTAGACATGCCCATTAACTCACTAACTACACATGGGTTTCCAATAGCACATGATACTTTCACACAATTCACTACATGACATGCTTTCACATATTCACATGATAAAATATAACACACGCCTACACATGATATTAATATGGCAATTTCTCACTGTATGGAACTTTAATGTATTCTGCTCATTTATTATACCATATATACTTACTCTTGCTATTTTGACTTATTCACACCAGATTCACATATTTATGCATCTTTCACATTGGATCACACATTCACATAGCTTTCATATGGTCACTTTCACTTGCACATGGCACATTCACTTTCACATTGGTTTCACATATGTATTGCCGAGAAACATAGCCCAAACCACTATTAAGCAGGACATACATATCACACAAATAACACATAATTGTCACCTAGGCAACACATTGATGAATCTTGGTAACTACATGGAATCGGGAGAAACACTCTCCACCATAACCAATGGTACTTGTCCACCTCCAGGATTTCATCCTGATGCCCACAGGATATCACATAACACATTGATCCTTCCCATAGGGGCTTCTCTACAGTACGGCTCCACAGCCTTCTATAGTAGTGGTATCTTTATCGGCACATTAATTCACTTTATCACATTAATCACTCTCTTTAACACATATTCCACATGCACTTATTACTATGCTCTCATGCATATGACATGGATGTTGGGCTGCATGCTGCGATGTAGGTGCGTGCGCCAGCGTCTCACCGTGGGGTGACCTGAGAATGAGGGTGCGACGGAGGCCAGGTTGGCCAAGTTGTGCCTAGGTCCGAGTGTGGACCTGCCTGCGGATGTTGCTGAGTTGTCCAGCAAGGGGACTGTATCCTGTGGTGGGTTATAAGGAAGGATGGTTCCTTACACAACAACACAACTTGAATTTTGGAGGAACGACAATGCCTGAGATCCTATATACCTAGTGTAACGACCCCGAGAATCCGACCCTCGGCCCATGCCGAGGACCAATTTTCGCGGTCGCCGCCCACAGATCCGAAGACCCGGAGGGCTATAATATAAGTCTAATAGAATATGCAAAGCAAATAAACATCAACTGCTAACTAGGAGCACACACGAGGAAGCAGAAAGAAGAGCGAGACCGCTGCGTATCGCTCTAGGTACAGTCCCACACACACAACTAGTACAAGTAAAGACAGGGGAAGAACAAGTCCCTTAGGGGATACCCTGAGGGTGACTTACTGAAAGGGGAACCACTGCTAGCTACGGGGACCACGACTACTGCCTCGTCTCCTCCGCTGGCGCGCGCCCTGCTGCTGCTGAGAAGTCTTACCTGGAAAAGGAAGGGATGAGCTTCACAACAGAGCTCAGTAGGGACTACCAATCTCCTACTAGCTCTACAGGCAGAAGAATATATAATTAAATACAAGTATAATCACCACAGAAAAGTGTGGAAGCAAAGTTACTATTCAAGCTACAACAGAAAAGTATAAAATACACCTATAACAGTAACAGAACACCACAGTACAAATTACTAGAACTCAGTGGAGAACACCACATTCAGAAACTCTGAGAACATCACGTCGTGACCACCACATGGCTGGCTACACAGACAGGGAGAACCCTGCCTAGACAAGAGAAACTAGCTATGGAAAACACTACCACTAGTCAATCGGTCAGGTGCGTCCACTGACATCTTATCCTTGACCCAGGTCCAAACCTCATGTCTCGTCAGAGTGAGGCAAGAACACAAAGTAACAACAGTAACTGTCGTAGTCTGGCCGGAGTACGGCTCCCACACATGGCCTCTCCAAGTGGTTTAGGGCCACAACGAGCGAGGCGGTGAGAAAAAGGACTGGCTGGCCTGCACTGGGTAGAACTTCGGTCGTCCTCGGTGTCCAGGCTAACCAACAGAGCTCTGCAAATGACTCGATGTTGCTGTCCTAACCACCATTTTCCCCTCAACTCTAGAGTCCGTTACTCGAGTACGCTCGTCACCCCGAATGCTCCCTCTAAGGCACATGAGGACGGGGGTCCCAGGCAATGGTAATAACCTCTCTTACAATACAAGCCCTCAGGTGCCGAGCAACGGGAGAACGACTAGTGTATGACCATACTACGGAACTAGCACTGGTGCCACAGGTACAGTAAGAAGCGGAAATGGCGAAGACTCCATAGAAAATGGAATTCCGCAAGACCTTACCTGTCTCTGTTGTAGTCGCGATGCATCGGGCCGTCGCGACCTTTTCGCGATGCCACAAGCCATCACGACATTGTCGCAACTTACAAGGCCGTCACGACCATGTCGCGACACCTAGAGCGCTGCGATGATGTCACAGCGGCCTAGCCAGTCGCGACATCATCGCGACCTCTATATAGGTCGCGTTCTCAGCCGAGAGGGGTTTCCGGGACGATCCTCCCAGAGACCACCCCAATCCGATACACAACCATCCACAGGGGGAGGGGTGTAATGACCCAGAATTCGCATTACCAGTAACCAACCAGTAACCCAAATTCTGTCCCGCTAACCCACGAGACAAGCTCGGAAGGATAAAAAGTGAATGTCCGAGGAGACTATATATAAGAAGATACACACCATAAAAGCTGTAAAATTTCACTATACATGAAACATAACATGTACAACTCAGAGTCCGAGCTACAGTACAGAAGTACAACAAAAAGTACTACTCATTGTAGCTAGGGCACCACACACCGGAGTGGCTAGACTGGCCTGGGCGGGAGTCGACGACGACCCACCTGAAAGGGAGGGGAGTGAGTCTCAAGAAAGTACCCAGTAGGGAAAAGTAACCCCCACCGCAACAGTACTAAAGTGCGGAAAGTAAAAACAGAAAGTAAATACACGTCGCATCACAACACAAAACTGTAAACCTCACGGCTCAGTCACACACACTCACACACATATAGTAGGACTCAGCTAGGGTCTGTGGCTCGACGTCCCGTCACCACAGAGTCTCTCACCCCAGCCACGTGTGCACACTACAGACACTCTCTCTCGCGTCTGGTCCACGACCGGTTTTCCCCCTACGCCTGACCCTAGCGGTAAGAGAAGGGGCTCCACGGAGATCGGCTCGAAACCACCACAAGGAGTACGCACAGACAGAGACGCTCTCAACGTCCTGGCTCACCGACGGAGGACCCCCACATCGGTCATCTAGACAGAGCGTCGCTCTATGTCCAGTGACAAACAAAAATAGAAGCACGATAACTCAATACGAGTACAGACGGTAACACTCTCAACATCTGAAACACCGTACAATAGACGGAACCTCGTGTCACATCTTGACACAGTTAATTACGCATATGCACAGGCGGAGCCACACTGTAAGCCTGGCAATTGTGTTAACAGGCGGACATCGCACGTCAACACCTTGAAACAAATAGGACCAAGCCTGCTGGGACACAAGACATTAACGGCAACATCGAATGTCGCCAATCAAGATGTAAACGGCACTCATATTGCCGCCAACATTTGGTTAACGGCAATAGATCTTGTCGTTATATCAACTTGAAGATCTCAACGTCAACACATGTGGACGTTAATATCCTCAGTCCCCTAGACCCAGAACAACGCCGGGTCAGTCCAATTAGGCAAAACCGCCCAACAACCATAAAATTAATGGAGGGAAACATCTCCTCACATCTTCTAACACTACCAGAACTTCGGAAATCTACGATCCAACACTTGGATCGCCCAAAACACACCCAAATCCCGGCATGGCATAACCCAACCCTAAAATGTGATTAGCATACTAATCTACACAAATAAGCATGCTGATTCGTTAAGGAGGGTTTAAAGGGTTAAGTCCCTACCTTAAAATGCCCCAAAAACTCCTAAACAGTCACCAATTGCGCCGGAACCCCTCGAAGTCTCCGCACAAATCACACCAAATCTTCGCGTTTCCCGTTCGATCTAACACCGCCACACGTACCAGGCCCTTCCCACGAGTTCCCATCAACCATTGGAAGCGGTGGAAATGACAAATAGAAGTGGAGGGAAAGAGAGAAAAGGAAAGAGGAAGGTTGCTGCTCTCGGGCTGCCCTATTTCTACAGGGCGACAAGTAGACGTCCACATACCTCGCCGCCTACTTGAACCGCCAATGGATTGACGTCCGGACCGCTTGCCGTCAAGTTCAACGACAAACGTCCACATCGCTGGACGCCAATACCAAGTCAACGGCCAGCTCCTCCCACCCCAAGTCAACAACAATGTCCCTTGTCGTCAACCAAACCAGAACCTCTACAAGACCCAATAAGGATCCGCTAAGACCCGAGACCTTACACCCTCCCCCCTTAAGGAATTTTGCCCCCAAATTCAAACAACATAAAGAAAGAAGACTCACCAAAGAGGTACGGAAACTGCTCGCGCATTTCGTCCTCTCGCTCCCATGTCAACTCACCACCTGAATACTGCTGCCACGCAACACGAACTAAGGGGATTGCCTTGTTCCTCAACCTCTGAACTCGGCGATCCTCAATATGCAACGGACTCTGGTACTGTCAACACTGGAGTCACCTCAGACCACTCTGTGCTCGGGAGAACGTGAGACTCGTCAGAAAGGTACCTCCGAAGCATCGACACGTGGAACACATCGTGGACTGCTGCCAACTCTGACGGAAGCTCAAGTCTATACGCCAAACCTCCGACACGCTCAGAAATGGTGAAAGGTCCAATAAAGCGGGGACTTTCCTTTCCACCTACCAAACCTCACCACTCCTCCCTTCATAGGAGACACTGGACAAACACCTGGTCCCTACCTGAAACTCGAGCGGTCGTCTGCGCTGATCTGCATAACTCTTCTGCCGACTCTGAGCTGACTGAAGCCTCTGCCTCACAAGCTGAACTACCTCAACTGCCTGCTGACTAACTCTGGCCCCGTGACAATCCGTTCGCCAACCTCGAACCAGTCTAGAGGAGTGCGACACGGTCGTCCGTACAAAGCCTCATATGGTGCCATACCGATACTGGAGTGATAGCTATTAATATATGCGAACTCGACCAACGGCAAGTGAGCTGTCCACGATCCCTGCCACTCCAGACAACAAGCTCTAAGCATGTCCTCTAAAGTCTGGATAGTCCGCTCTGACTGACCATCTGACTGAGGGTGGTAGGCGGAACTAAAAGCCAACTCTGTCCCCAAAGCCCTCTGGAAACTGCGCCAGAATCCCAGAAGTGAAGCGAGGATCCCTATCTGACACAATAGAGATCGGCACTCCGTGCAAAGGAACAATCCGCTCTACGTACAACGCGGCCAACCTACTCACACCCCAACTAGTCCTGACAGGCAAGAATCTAGCAGTCTTCGTCAATCTGTCCACAAGAACCCAAATGCTGTCAAAACCTCCAGCTGTCCTCGAAACCACAAACAAAGTCAGTCGTCACATGGTCCCACTTCCACATCGGAATCTCTAACGGCTGCACAAGTCCTCCTGGACGCTGATGTTCGGCCTTCACCTGCTGGCAGACCAAACACATAGCAACAAAAGCCGCTATGTCTCTCTGCATCCCAGGCCACCAAAACTAACGTTTCAACCTGTGATACATTTTGGTCGACCCTGGATGAATCGAGTAACTGGAACCATGTGCCTCCTGCAACACAATTCTCCTAACAGACTCCTCAACAAGAACATAGAGTCTATCTGGAACCTAACAGTCCCGTCCTTGCGAAGCTCAACCTCTGGGAGAAGTAACACACTGTGCAACTCGGGATCTGCCTGCTGAGCCTCAACAACCTGTCTCACAACGGCGGGAGCCGCCAACAAACTGCCCAACACACACAGTCGACGACTGGATGAAACTCTGAAAGACCCTTCTGCTGCAGACTGCCACAACTGCCACTCCCTTAGCATCAGATGACTCATCTGTGCTTTCCTACTCAAAGCATCTGCAACTACATTCGCTTTTCCAGGCTTATACTCAATGCTAAAATCATAGTCTTTCAGATATTCCATCCATCGACGCTGCCTCATATTCAGATCCCTCTGAGAAAACACATACCTCAAACTCTGGTGGTCGGTACGGACTACAAAACTCACTCCGTACAGGTAAAGACGCCAAATCCTCAAAGCAAACACCACAGCTGCAAGCTCTAGGTCATGGGTCGGGTAACTCTCCTCGTGGGGCTTAAGCTGGCGAGACGCATAAGCCACCACCCGGCCTTGCTGCATCAAAACCGCACCCAGACCAACACCTGAAGCGTCTGTGCAAACCTCAAAACCCTCCTCACCTGAAGGTAACGCAAGGACTGGCGCTGACGTAAGCAGTCGCTTCAACTCTATGAAGCTCTGCTCACACTGCTCCGACCACAAAAACGGAACCCCTTTCTCGTCACCGAGTCAAGGGTGCAGCAACCTGAGAAAAGTCCCGAACAAACCTGCGGTAGTAACCTGCCAAGCCCAAAAAGCTACGAATCTCAGACACAGTCCTGGGACTCTCCCACTGCAAAACTGCCTCGACCTTCGCTGGATCCACAGAAACTCTCCCTCACCTGAGATCACGTGCCCCAAAAAGTGAACCTGTTGTAGCCAAAACTCACACTTACTAAGTTTGGCATACAACTGGTGCTCTCGCAAGTCTGCAACACGATCCTCAGGTGCTCGGCGTGCTCCTCCTCCGAAGCGTACACCAGAATGTCGTCAACAAACACTACGACAAACCGGTCCAAGAACTGGTGGAACACCCGTGCATCAGATCCATGAAGGCCGCTGGTGCATTGGTGAGCCCAAACGGCATCACCAAAAACTCAAAATGTCCATATCTGGTCCGAAAAGCAGTCCTCTCAATGTCAGAGTCTCTAATCCGCAACTGATAGTAGCCCGACCTCAGGTCGATCTTCAAAAAGACATGAGCAGACTGAAGCTGATCAAAGAGATCGTCAATCCTAGGCAATGGATACCTATTCTTGATGGTCACTTGGTTCAGCTTCCTATAATCAATACACAATCTCAGGCTACCATCCTTCTTCCGGACAAACAAAACAGGTGACCCCCCAAGGAAAAGCTAGGACGAATATAGCCCTTCTCCAACAGCTCCTCAAGCTGCCTCTTCAGCTCCCTCAACTCTGCTGGTGCCATGGTACGGTGCCTGTGCAAATGGTACAGTGCCAGGAACCAACTCAACAGTAAACTCAATCTCTCTCTCTGGCGGTAGACCAGGTAACTCTTCCGAAAAACATCCGGAAACTCACACACTACGGGAATGTCCCCCACTCCCGAGGTAACCTGGTCAAGGGTCATTGCAGAAACTAGAAAACCCTGACAACCAGAGGCAAGCAACCTCCCCACCCTCAAAGCAGAAACTAAAAATGAGAAGTAAGAGGTACGATACCCTGGAAGTAGAACGCCGCTTCCCCAGGTATCCGCAAGTGCACCCTCTTCTTCTGGCAATCCATCACTGCACCATACCGCTCTAACCAGTCCATACCCAAAATCACATCATAATCCTGCAACTGCAAAGCAAACAAGCGAGCTGACAACCACTGATCCTGCAACTGCACAGGTACCTCCTCGAGACAGTAGGACGTAAGGACAAAGTCCCCTGTCGGCAACTCTACTGCTAGCTCAATAGACTCTCCCGTACTCAACTCTCCAAGGGAGTCTAAAAACTCCTCAGACACAAAAGAGTGAGAGGCACCGGAATCAAACAAAACTCTAGCTGTATAACCAAAACTGTAACAGTACCTTCCACTAGCTGAGCTGCCTCCGCGTCTGCACGGGTCAAGTGAGTAACACGACCTCTACCTCTCGACCCACCAGAACCTCCGGCCTGCTGACGCTGCTGCACGGTGCCTGCTGCTGCTGCTGCACTCGGGCTGTGACTGGGTCTGCTGCTGCGGCACACGAGGTAACAAAGGCAATCTCGCGCCATGTGACCTATCTGGTCACCCGTAACACTGACCAGCAAAAAACGCGTACCTGCTGCGAAGGCTGCCCTACCGGCTGCTGAACACTCCCAACAGACTGCTGTCTCTGCTCTGCCTGCCTCCTGTCACGTCGAAACTTCCTCCGAGATCCTGACTTCGCCGTCGTCCCAGCAAAGTGGACGCGTAGGAAGTCGTGGCCTTCGGAGTCGCCTGCACACTACCTCTGCTGCTGCCGAGGCTGAGTAGGAACTACCTGTGTCTGAACCTCTGCGCTCCGAGCACGGGTCCGTAAAGTGTCAGCCTCCACGCTGCCGCTGTCTGATAGGCCGCGTCCAAGTCTGTGACACGCGCAACTATCAGCGCCTGCCTGAGCTCTGGCCTCAGGCCCCTCACAAACTGCTGAGTCCTCAGACTCTCATCTGCCATAATCTGCGGAGCATAACGCCCTAGCTCTACAAATCTGCCCTGTACTGCACTACAGTAAGTCCCTCTGCTGCAAGTCCAAAACTGGTACAATCTCTCCGTCCGGACGTAAGTAGGACAGAAGGCTCTCTCAAAAGAAACGACAAACTCCTGCCACGGAATCTGTCTAAGTGGGCGAGACTGAAAAGTAGTCTCCCACTCAGAGGACCACCAAGTCAACGCCTGCGCCTGCAACTGGTAGCTAGCTAACACACTCGCTCCTCGGGAACACACTCCATGGAACGAAAGTCCGCTCCACTGCATCCAACCATGCCCGCGCGATGTCTGGATCAGGCTGGCCCAAAAACTGGGGAGGCTGAAACTGTAAGAACTCCCTCAACACCTTCCCAGTACCACCCTGGGGTACCGCGCATCACGGTGCTGAGCAACAAACTGAGCCATCCCCTCAAGAACCGGGTCAAGTCTAATCCCTGAGCTACCTGAGGAGGAGGTGGCGGCGGAACAATGCCACTGTGTGCGTCCTGTGGCAAAGGCTGCGTCTGCTGAGGTGGCGGCGTCTCCAGCCTCCTGACGAGTCGCCTGCTCAGCCACTCCCTCTCTAGGACGTCGCCTAGGTGCCATAGTACTATACACAGAGCAAAAACACACACATAATACACTACTAACTCCGGCTAAATAGCTGCAACTGTACTCTTTGTACTCTGAGTTAACATGATGGGTATTTCCTTATATATATCTCATCAGACCAAGCTCTGATACCAAACTGTAACGACCCAGAATCCGCATTACCTAGTACCAACCAGTAACCCGAATTCTGACCCGCTAACCCACGAGACAAGCTCGGAAGGGTAAAAGTGAATGTCCGAGGAGACTATATATAAGAAGATACACCCATGTAAAGCTGTAAAATTTCACTATACATGAAACATAACATGTACAACTCAGAGTCCGAGCTAAGTACAGAGTACAGAAGTACAACAAAAAGTACTACTCACTGCAGCTAGGGCGCACCAACACCGGAGTGGCTAGACTCGCCTGGAACGGGAGTCGACGACGACCCACCTGAAAGGGAGGGGAGTGAGTCTCAAGAAAAGAGACCCAGTAGGGAAAAGTAACCCCCACCGACAACAGTACTAAAGTGCGGAAAGTAAAAACAGAAAGTAAATACACGTCGCATCACAACACAAAACTGTAAACCTCGCGGCTCAGTAACACACACTCACACACACAGTAAGTAGGACTCAGCTAGGGTCTGTGGCTCGGCGTCCCGTCACCACAGAGTCTCTCAACCCCAGCCACGTGTGCACACTACAGACGCTCTCTCTCGCGTCTGGTCCACGACCGGTTTTCCCCCTACGCCTGACCCTAGCGGTAGAGAAGGGGCTCCACGGAGACCGGCTCGAAACCACCAAGGAGTACGCACAGGACAGAGAGCTCTCACGTCCTGGCTCACCGACGGAGGACCCCCACACGCCGGTCATCTAGACAGAGCGTCGCTCTATGTCCAGGTGACAAACAAAACAGAAGCACGGTAACTCAACGCGAGTACAGACGGTAACACTCTCAATGTCTGAAACACCGTACAATAGACAGACACCTCGTGTCACATCTTGACACATTAATATCGCATATGCACAGGCGGAGCCACACTCTAAGCCTGGCAAATGTGTTAACAGGCGGACATCGCACGTCAACACCTTGAACACAAATAGGACCAAGGCCTGCTGGACACAAGATATTACGGCAACATCGAATGTCGCCAATCAAGATGTAAATGACATCAATTGCCGCCAACACTTGGTTCACGACAATAGATCTTGTCGTTAACGTCAACATTGAAGATCTCACGTCAACACATGTGGACGTTAATATTCTCAGTCCCCTAGACCCAGAACAGCGCGGGGTCAGTCCAATTAGGCAAAACCGCCCAACAGCCATAAAATTATGGAGGGAAACATCTCCTCACATCTTCTAACACTACCAGAACTTCGAAAATCCACGATCCACACTTGATCACCCAAAACACCCAAATCCGGCATGGCATAACCCAACCCTAAAATGCAATTAGCATACTAATCTACACAAATAAGCATGTTGATTCTTAAGGAGGTTTAAGGGGTTAAGTCCCTACCTTAGAATGCCCAAAAAATCCTAAACAGTCACCAATCGCGCCGGAACCCCTCGAAGTCTCCGCGCAATCACACCAAATCTTCGCATTTCCCGCTCGATCTAACACCGCCACACGTACCATGGTTTCCACGAGTTTCCAACAACATCGGAAGTGGTGGAATGAGCAAAGGTAGAAGTGGAGGGAAAGAGAGAAGGAAAGAGGAAAGGTTGCTACTCTCGGGCTGCCCTATTTCTACAGGCGCGACAAGTAGACGTCCACATACCTCGCCGCCTACTTTGAACCGCCAATGATTGACGTCCAGACCGCCGTCAAGTTCAACGATAAACGTCCACATCGCTGGATGCCAATACCAAGTTAACAACTAGCTCCTGGCCGTCAACCCCAAGTCACGACAATGTCCCTTGTCGTCAACCACACCAGAACCTCTACAAGACCCAATAAGGATCCGCTAAGACCCGAGACTTACAAGGGGAGCATGCTAAACATGTAGGAAAGCTTATAAACCATACAACACCACCTCAAACCCAACAAAACATGGATTTATAAGGAATCTACGCTCGATGAAATCCTCACTCACACGAGCATGTTCCTCACACTCCCACGACCCCAAACCACGAGAAACCACAATCTCAAGGGGGACGGGAGCATGCTAGGGTGAGAGGAGTCAAGGGTCGCTACCTCCAAGAGTAGAGCCGACCGTTGGGGCTTTCACATCGAAATGGCCACCTCCTCCTCGCTCCAAGCAACACGACACACTGCCTGCATGAACGGGCGTCACCTCCCACCACGAGCACCTCAAGGATGCCGAGAAAACCACTGGAGAGAGAGAGGCTTGGAGGAGGAAGAAGAAGAAGGAAGAAGAGGAAGGAAAGGGAGAGAGGGGGGGAAATGGGGTGCAGCCTTCGGTTTTAAACCGTGGGCCCCAAGACGCGACCGGTCGGGCTGGCGTGACACTAACCATGTCGCGATGCCGCAGGGCGTCGCAACCCTGTTGCGACTGCATGCCTCGGTGCAACCCCAAAAGCGGTCAAACCTCGAAGACCAGGAAACCAAAACGCGACGGTTGACCAAGTCGCGTCAACGCTGTATGCACCTGACACCCGATAAAGCCATTCTGACAGAAAGGACATCGGTCACATCTATCAGAAAAGCAGTCGCGATGCCTCCAGATGCCGTGACAATAACGCGATGCCCACCCCGTCACGACCATGTCACGACGGCCAGGCACGCCACGTCCCAAAGCCTGTCGTGATGGGCGCCCCTGGTGCAACCATGTCGTGACAGGGAGCCTGCCGTGACCCTGAGGATAGGGCCAAGGGCCCAAAAGGGCGGGTATTACATCCCACCTTCCTTAAGAAATTTCATCCTCGAAATTAAAAGAACTCAGTTTTAAACGAAAAGCAGTACATGGAGAAATAACATACCAATCCATCGAACAAATACGAGAACTGCTCTCGCATCTCGTCCTCACGCTCCCAGGTGGTCTCGCCACCAACGTGGTTCTCCTAGACAACCTTGACCAGTGGAATCTACTTTTTGCGCAATTGCTGCACTCTGCGGTTGACAACTCTGACCGGGTACTCTGGCACTAACAAGTCTGGCTCTACCTCGAGCTGTGAGTAGTCCACAACATGCGATAGATCTGCAACATACCTCCTGAGTTGCGAAATGTGAAAATATTGTGCACGGCTACCAACTCTGCCGGAAGACTCAAGCTGTAGGCAACCTCGCCGATCCTCTTTGTGACAGGGAAAGGCCCAATATACCTAGGACTGAGGTTTCCTTTCCTGCCAACCTCAACACCCTTGGTCGACGAAACCCGCAACACAAGGTCACCCACGCTGAACTGCAACGGCCTTCTGCAGATATCTGCATATCTCTTCTTCCTACTCTGCGCTGCTCGAAGCCTCTGCCTGACAAGACTGACTGTGTTTTCACACTGTTGCACCATCTCTGGTCCCAAAAGCTACCTCTCACACAACCTCCCCAGTGAAGTGGTGTCCTGCACGGTCGACCATAACAAGCCTCGTATGGTGCCATTCCAATGCTCGAGTGAAAACTTTTGTTTTAAGCAAACTCTACCATCGGAAGGTGGGACTCCCAGGTGCCACTCCAGTCCAAACAACAAGCTCTCAGCATATCCTCCAATGTCTGAATGGTCCTCTTTAACTGCCCATCTGACTGCGGGTGATACGCTGAACTCAGCCTCAACTCTGTACCAAGAGCTCTCTACAAACTGTGCCAAAACCCAGAAGTGAACCTCAGATCTTTGTCAGAAACAATCAAAAATTGGGGTTCTGTGCAACAGAACAACTCGGTCCACGTACAGTCTGGCAAGCCTGTCCACTGACTAAGACATCCTAATTGGAAGGAAGTGCACTGACTTGGTCAACCGATCCACAATCACCCAACTACGGGGCAAACCAACTACGAAGTCCATGGTGATGTCGTCCATGGTGATGTCGTCCCACTTCCACTCAGGAATGGGTAACGACTGCAACTCACCATTAGGATGTTGATGCTCAGCTTTCACCTACTGACTGGTAAGGCATCGAGCGACAAACTCTGCCATGCCCTCTTCATCCCTGGTCACCAGAAGAACCTCCTCAGGTTATGATACATCTTAGTGGAACCAGGATGAACAACATACCTTCACCAATGTGCCTCTCACAACAGCGCCTGGCGCGCACCACTGGGAACGTATAATCTGCCTTTGAATCTGACCTCACTATCCTCGTCCAGCTCAACATCTGGTATCTGCAAATATCTGCCAACTCCGAGTCTACCTGTTGTGCCTGCAACACCTGACGGTACACTGATGGACGAACTGACAAACAGGTCATCACTGCATGGTCCCTGTGCCTCGAAGGGTAGAAAACTCCCTGGGACAGATCCTCAAACAGCCTCCACTCTATGACCATCAACGAACTCAAGCCAACACGCCTGCTCAAAGCATCTGCCGATGTTAGCCCTGCCTGGGTGATAGGAGAGGGTAAGGTCGTAGTCCTTCAAGTACTCAATCCATCTACGCTGCCTCAAGTTCAAATCCTTCTGAGTGAAAATCTACTACAAAACTCTGATGGTCGGTGAAGATCTCAAAACGCCTCGCCGTACAAATAGTGCCTCCACAACTTCAGAGCGAACACCACTGCTGCCAACTCTAAGTCATGGTAGGTAGTTCTCCTCATGCTTCTTCAACTGCCGGGAAGCATAGGCAACGACCCAAATGCTGCATCAGCACTGCACCCAAACTGACCTCGATGCGTCGGTGCAGACCACAAAACCTCCGCTACTTGATGACAAGACCAACACTGGCACTGAAGTCAACCTCGTCTTCAGCTCCTGGAAACTCCGCTCATAGTCCTCAGTCCAAAAAAATCTGGCCTCAAGTCTGGTCAATCTGTCAATGGCTCTGCAATCCTGGAAAAATCCTGGATGAACCTGTGGTAATATCCTGCCAAACCTAGAAAGCTACGAACCTCTAACACTGAAGTGGGCTGCTCCCAGACACACTGCCTCAACCTTGGCAGGGTCCACTACCACACCAGAACCTAAGATCACGTGCCCGAGAAAGTGCACCTCCTTCAGCCAAAATTCGCACTTGCCGAACTTGGCATAAAGTTGGTGGCTCCGCAACGTCACTAGCACGATCCTCAGATGCTCCTCCTTAGAAGCGAGTAGACCAAATTGTCATCTACAAAGATGACCACGAACCGATCTAGGTACTCACTGAACACTCTATGCATCAAATCCATAAAAGTTGCGGGTGCGTTCGTGAGCCCAAACGGCATCACGACGAACTCAAAGTGATCGTACCTCGAACGGAAAGTTGTCATGCCAATATCTAACTCTCTGATCCTCAACCGGTAGTAGCCTGATCTCAAGTCAATCTTCGAGAACACCCTAGCTGACTGCAACTGGTCAAACAAATCATTGATCCTCGGCAACGGATACTTGTTCTTCACTGTTACCTGGTTCAGCTGCCTATAATCGATGCACAACCTCAAGCTGCCATCCTTCTTCCTCACGAACAGCACTGGCGGTCCCCACGGTGAACGACTTGGAAGGATGAAGCCCAGCTCAAGCAACTCCTGCAACTGGCGCTTCATGTGATGCCCTGAATTTTTGTTCACTCATAATTTGTGCATGTGCATTTGATTGTTGCAAGTATGGTAGGTGTATTTAGTAGTGTATATTGTAATTCTATATTTCTCATGAATAACATGCATGTATTTTTATGATATTTAGGTGAGAATAGGCAATTAGCTAAATTGTGCATATTGTGTATATTAAGAATCCCATGCATATAGTACTTAAGTAATGTTGTGCAAGTTAATCTATTACCGGTGCGCATATTGTATCTATCTATTTCATGCATAATGTACATAAGTATGTTACACCCATGTGTGTATACTATAATATGTCAAATCAAGTGTGTCCATGCAAGAACTATTGTGTGGAGTAGATTATTCCTAGCTAACTTAATTCATATTGCCTCCTAATGATTGTGAAGCCCTTGCAATTCTTGTCATTTTATTTGGCCGCGTGTTGAGTCACGCTTATGTAAAACATCATGTACGCATAGGTAGATATCTACGTACATATTATCTTAGTGTACTATGTATGCATGTGTATGTCTAGGTATAAATATTGTTGTTGATTGCATGGTGTAGTAATATGCATGTTATACCTTATACATTGTATGATATACATAGTGTAAATACAGTTCTTTGCATGGTTTTGGTGTGCTAGCCGATAGCATGTTGGCGTCAACATGAGTGGACGTTTATGATAAGTAAACGTCCATATCGGACGTCAATGGTATGTAGACGGTCATCTTGTGGACGTCTATTTCCCTAATTTTATGTGCACTGTAGAACGCAGAGAGCATGGATTGGGCTAGCTCCCCGATTGGGGAGATGTCACCTACGTCTCTCCCATCACCTGTGCGCCAAGCCCTTATGCTCAACTTATAAAACTACCTTCCCTAGTGACTAGAAGAGCCCTCTTGGCTCTTGCAAAGTGAAACCCAAGCTGTGAGTGGGGGCATGAGAGAAAACCTGACTTTGGAGCTCAGATC
>JACBKR010005467.1:0-18217 GCA_014218235.1 Colocasia esculenta | reverse complement strand
ATCGAGTCTGTGTACCCGACCATGTAGAGACAAAGAAAATGATTATGGATGAGGCTCACAAGACCAGGTATACCATCCATCCTGGAACTACCAAGATGTATCAAGATTTTAAAAGAAGCTTTTGGTGGCCTAATATGAAGAGAGAAGTGGCGGAATATGTCGCCCGATGCTTGACATGTCAAAAGGTCAAGGCAGAACACTTGCGACCCGCAGGTAAACTCAAACCCCTAGAAATCCCAGCATGGAAATGGGAAGGTATAGGGATGGACTTTATTTTCGGACTACCTAAATCTAGAGGTGGATTCGATGGAATCTGGGTTATTGTCGACCGCTTAACTAAGTCGGCTCACTTCTTGCCGTTGAAGAATAAGTGGTCAGTAGATGTTCTGGCTGTGTTGTATGTGAAGGAAATAGTCCGATTACATGGAGTACCGGTGTCTACCGTGTCTGATAGAGACCCTAGGTTCACATCCCACTTTTGGAAAGGACTGCATTACTCCTTGGGATCTAAACTAAACTTTAGCACGGCTTTCCATCCACAGACAGATGGTCAGACGGAGAGAACCAACCAAGTGATTGAAGATATGCTTAGAGCATGTGTCCTAGATTTTGGAGGTAGCTGGCATGAACACTTATCTCTTATGGAGTTCGCCTACAATAATAGCTATCAAGCTAGCATTCAAATGGCACCATTTGAAGCACTCTACGGCAGGAGTTGCCGATCTCCAATATGCTGGTATGAAGTTGGTGAAAAACAAATGCTAGGATCTGAGATGATAAGAGAAACCACAGAGAAGGTAAAGCTTATTAAAGAAAGAATGGCAGTGGCGCAGCAAAGACAAAAGGCATATGCAGATAACAGAAGAAGAGACATGGAGTTTCAGGTTGGTGAACATGTATTCTTGAAAGTATCTCCAGGCCGTGGGATCAGGCGATTTGGTATTAAAGGCAAGTTGTCACCAAGGTTTGTCGGGCCTTTCGAAATCCTCGCAAGAGTCGGCGAGGTGGCATATTGTCTCGCTTTACCACCACAAATGGATGGAATACACAATGTGTTTCACATATCCATGTTGAAGAAGTATGTACGAGATCCATGGCATGTCATAGAATACGAGCTTCTGGAATTCACAAAGACGGAACCTATCAAGAGAAGCCAGTTAAGATCGTGGACCGGGAACTACGCCAACTAAGGAACAAAGTTATTCCACTAGTAAGGATTCGATGGAATCAACGCATGGATGAAGACGACATGTGGGAAACCGAGGAAGCAATGCGCAAAAGATACCCGAGTTTATTCACAGTAAGTACGCCTCACTTGTACTAATTTTCTATACATGAATTTGGGGACCAAATTCTCTAAGTGGGGGAGGGTGTAGCACCCCGGAATTTTAATTACATAAAATTCAGATAAATGGAAATAAATAATTTCCATAATATCGGAGTATTTAAAACATACGTACCATTATCGTGTGTGCTAAAACACATCGTAAAATTCTGTAAAAATTATACATCAACCCTAATATTACTACTAAATGTTTCACAAAGAAATTTGTGTCAAGAAAAATCATATTAGCCAAGTTTAAAGTGTTTCGCGACTTATTATCGTAATTCATGAATAAGTCGTAAACCATTATCACACGTACTCGGATGAGTCAGAAAATTAAATAAAAATCATATATGGACTTCAAATAATATCCTCTAATGACCCATCAAGAAATTGATTCAATAAAAATCATTTGGCCTAGGTTCAGAGTTATTGCGACCAATTATCTAAATAAGGAAACAAGTCGGAAAACCGTTAACACGAAAATACGACGCAATAAAAAATTAATAAAAATGTTGGAAACTTCCACATTATATATTGATGACCCATTATCATAATTGGGCCAATGGACCATATGACCCAAAAATCAAATAAAGCTAGAAAATACATAGAAATTCGTAACCATAAATAAGCTGAAATTAAAAAGAGGCAATTAGAGTTGATTGGGATGCAATCATGCATTCATGGCAACCCAAATTCGTGCCTAACTATGAGGGGAGGTTTCCTAATGCCTCACACACTCAAAGGGAGGAGGAATCATCAAAAATAGGAACCAAACATGCCCATCCCGAAACCCTCCTTTCCTAGTTATAATAGGACTCCTAAACACCATGGTTACTTAAATACTCTTCACCCAAACCCTAGGAACGAATTTAGAACTTGCTAGGGTCGTGTGGAGGAGCTCTTGGTGGCTGAGGAGCTGTGGAACGACCACAAGAAGCTGTTCTTCTTCCCCTTCTCATCTGCTGCGACCTGCACAAACCACTCTCTTGAATTGACCAAAGGTGAGTCAAACCTAAACCAAACCTTGCAAGGCCTATACCCCTGGAAAGAGGGTCAAGTCTACGTTCTAACCCAAGTGGAATGCCCAAATTCCATGCAGTATACACGGAGTAGTAAGCGTTTTCCTACAAGTGGTCTGAACACTAGTTTTCTAGAATAACGAGACTTCTTCAACCCAAAAGGTAGGTTTTCTCGGGCCAAACCTTAACATATCCTATACCAATGTGTAGAGCATCAAGTTAACTTTCATTTCCCACTGGTTTCATCGAATTTCATTTAGTAGATCTTGATTTATAAGCGTTTTTCCAAAGTCACGCACTGTCAGGCTTTTCCCATTCTTAATATGTTGCACGTATTTAAACCGAATTAGAGAAAACTCATAACATGAAAGTTATTCTACTAGTTGTACTCATCAGGTTTCATGTTGAATGTTTTGTCTAAATCTCTTCAGTTAGAGAGTTATAAGTGTGGTAATAGGGTTGCTGCATAAAAACTACGTCTTCAGTTACCCTTGGTCTGACCTTGTGTTCTCCGTGATCAAAGCCTATCGAAACCATCTTTATTATTCAATTCCGATTTACTGGAAGTACCCTTGTATGTCTAGGTTGTTTTAAAACTAGTTTCGTTATTTTTCATACACTGTACATTTATTCTCTATTTCGGAAGCACCTTGTGTCAATACATGGCAGTCCTGGACCGCAATCCAAGAACATGTCCTTGCTCTGGCAGGATCTGGCGCAGACCCTGTGAACGCGACGGCTCGATATGTCGCTTTCAGAGGGCTTGTTGCGACAGCCCTGTTGTCGCCTTCTGAAATGAGACATGTACTATGTCGCTATATGGCTGCCTGATCTGACAGACATGTCGCCTTCTTCACAACCCCCTGTCGCCTTCTAGCCATCTCTTTCGGCCCTTCTCCTATCGCAATCTGACGCCCTGTCACCTTCCTTATAGGGATATGTCGCGATCTCAGAACTTTACCTGAAACCACGTATTTTCATGCATAGTTTTTCGCATATACCCAAGATCTGTTTAAATATGATATTTACTGTGTAAGTTGCATGTCTTGGGTCTGATCATTACATGATTGTTATTTAATGACTTAAAAAGTGTTAAACCCATTTAAAAGCTTTAATTACATGAATGCTATTCTAAGTGCTCCTTAAATGTTATGATCCATTCACGTTTCTTGTGATTTAATCTTCCTACTATTCTACCATGTTTAAATGATAATGGTTATCATAAAATCTTGCAAACCATGACTTGATAAAGTGCATAGTTTTATTCCATGTTATATTGTCAAGTGCTTCCTGCGAGATTGAGACCGATGGTTTGAGAATTGAGACACGCGTACCGCACTACACACTAGCACTATTAGGCAGCCTTTTCTTGGGAAATTGGAAACTCTCTACCGGTCATTCCGAATCGGTAGACTAGCGACCTTTTCATCAAGGCCTCCGTAAATCTCCTCTGACCATGGATTCCCACATGGCCGACGAGTTGGTTGTACCATTGAAGTTCCTTGGAGATAGCGTGCACTTCCTTTCTCTTCTTGTTCTCGTGAGTGAGACTTATAAACTAGACTAAGCCATTAATGTAAAGATTGAACGAAAGTATAAATCGTACCATTGTGCTGCCGAATTTATCTCCTGACCATTGTACTCGTGAAATCATGTTCCATTACTTATTACTTCTTCCCATCATCATCATGAACATGACATTACACCTGCTTACTTATTGAAACTCTCATTGGCCATTATTAATGACTGTGGGTATCTACATTTAAAATTTTCATGAGATGGCTGACAGGGCACGGCGTGTGTCCAAGAGCTCCAGTCTAGCCCCAATGACGGAGAGTCATAATATACTGTTAACCATGGGGTATAATGATTACTGGCGTTGCATCTGCGCTGGGAGTACTTTCTTACTTGTTGAATGTTAGATACATAACCACATACACGTGTCCTGGTGTACATTCTTGATGGATCTTTTCTTGGTGTACATTGGTGTCTACGTGCCTGATTAGTGTTACTTGATCGTGCTCGTGCGTGCTTGCTTGCTTGCTTGCGTGATATGGCCATCCTGCATTTATTGCAATTTACATGATATCTTGCGTGCTTGTACAAAGTGATCTATTTCTAGTTCTCTCTTGTCATCTTGTTCATCAATCTTGTTCTATCATGATCTCTCTCTCTAGCTTGTTTTATATATCATGTTTTAACGTGTTTTATTCATACTTGCATATCATTCATCGTACTTGCCTAGTTCTAAAATGTTAATCACTTATATCATTGTCCGCACATTGAGATATAAATCCTACTGGGCTAGTTTGCTCATTCCCTACTTTTTCCCAATCTAGGTGACCATGAAGTGCAAGAGGAAGAGCAAGTCGAGGATGGGAATGCGTCCGAGTGAAGAGCGTTCCAAACATGAGTCTATCTACAGTTAGTTTATTTTGAGTGTTAAACAATGTAGTAGGAAGTGAGGTAGTATGTACTTTTGCTTTTATTGAGTCTTAGTCCTGTATTAGTTTATCTGAGACAAATATGAGATTTGAATACAATTTATAATTGAGTTCACATTTGGGCCCTATTATGATGTTGTGTTGATACACATTTACTGCGTGCTAGCTAGAGGCTTATTTGCCGACTGTCCACGTCTCGAAATATCGACTCGAATTAATTATTAATATCCGCTGCATAATTCTCGGACGTGACAACGTTGGACAAAATAGAAGCTGAAGGATATCAAGATGGATCCTCTCCTTGCGTGCATGGGTCGTAAAGCATTAAATGACTGCAAGCACACCTGTCGTACTCGACGAAGCATGCAGTCTAACGAGCATCCAACCTAGAGACAGCGGACACTTCAACAGATATATTTTTTTAATGAGAAGGATATATAGAAGACTGATGACTCCGTAAAGAATAACTTTTGAGCTTTCATCTTACAACCTGCGAGCATCAGAAAGAAGAGCCCGGAGCTTCACTCCCTAGCTTGCTGTAGCTCTTGCTCTTCGTTTTTCATTGTCTTTAGCCTTTGGAGAGCTTGTATGATCTGAGAGATTTTTTCTTATTGTAGATCTTTCTCTTTTAGTCACAGCCTCAGATCGAGCATTTGTTGTAAGCTTGGTCTAGGGGCATTTTGCCTTCATTCACACTTGTGGTGAAGTTCCTCTTCGGGCTGTGAAGAGAAGACCTGTTGTGAACAGGTGGTTTGTTTTCCCTTCGGTAAGGAAGGAAGACCTGTGTATCAGGGTGTTTGTATTCCTCTTCGGGGTTAGAAGAGAAGGCCAGCTGCGGTTGGATGTCTAAGGGTCCTTAAGGGGGACAGTACCCTTGGTAGTGAAAGCCCAAGTTGTTGCTTGGGGACTGGACGTAGGACTCCTTGGTATAGGAGGGCCGAACCGGGATAAAAATCTCATGTTGCATGTGTGATTGCTTTTGTGCATTTGTTTGTCTTCATTCATCTAACACTAACTACTCTCTTTAGTATTTTCTGTTAAGCATTTTTGTTAACAGGTTTTAATCAAAAGAATTTTTAGAATCTCATTCACCTCCCCTCTGGACTTGCTAGCTGAGCAACACCTTTTCCATTTTGGAGCAAATCGGTGAGGTCGTGTATAGACTAGCACTACTGCCAGCACTGTCAACAGTTCATGATGTGTTCCACGTGTCGATGCTGAGGAAGTACATGTGAAATCTACATCATGTGTTGAACTACTCAGAGCTAGAGGTAGTGCTAGCTTTGTCAACTCCAAAGTACAAAATCAAGATAGTGGACAGAAAGGTTCAGCAGCTGAGGAGCAGGTAGATACTAATGGTCAAGATCTCTTGGGAGCACCGTGCGGATAACGAGGTGACTTGGGAGCTTAAGGACGAGATGCGGGAGATATTCCCCTACCTGTTTGAGTGGGTTTGTTCCTACCCCTACCTTACTTTTGTACTTTCAGCTTTGTTTTTGTAATTTTTTAGGGCAAAATTTTGTGTAAGGGGGGTGAGATGTGGCACCTGCCACATTGGGCAGGGGGGCGGCAACGGCCTTCCCCATGTAGGACGGTTCATGGGACTAGAAAAAAGCATTCTAGTAAGGGCCTCATCTCCTCTTCCTCCTCTGCAAGCCCTCGCCCCCCCCCCCCCCTTTCTTCCCCTCGACTTCTTCTTCTTCTTCTTCTTCTTCTTCTTCTTCTTCTTTCTTCTTCTTCTCTCTCTCTCTCTCTCTCCTCTCTCTCTCTCTCTCTCTCTCTCTCTCTCTCTCTCTCTCTCTCTTAGGACCTCGCCGAGGGGGTCACGCCATGAGGGAGAAGCCCACTGCATGCTTCCCCATCACCACCACGCCATGCCATCACTATCGCCTCCTTCCTCCCCTGTTCTAGGCCACCTCGGGAGAGGAAGTGTTGTGCACCACTGCCACCGAAGGGGAGCATCGCCGTCGTTGTAGCCAACGCCAATGGATCCTACCGTCACGACATGGACCCCCTATTTCCTCTCCGACATTGACCATCCTCTTGGTTTTTTTTTTTTTTTTTTGGGGGGGGGGGTGGGGGGGGAGGGGGGGTTTCTGTGACCTTTTTTGGGGGTTTTCTGGCGAGGAGGGGGGTTGGCCGGGGAGGGGCCAGCGATGCCTGGCGCTCCTCCCCACTATCGGTAGTGGCCGGAGGCTAGCTGCCAGCGGCCTTCCCTTTCTCCTTCCCCTGCCCTACTGTGCAGGGGTCGGCCATGGGGGTGGAAGGAAGAGTAGAGGGGGTGGTGCACTGCACCAGCCTGGGCTGAGCCAGGCCAGGGCGCAATGCACCGGCCCAGGCTAGCTGACCTCGGTGCAATGCGCTAGAGGATAGGCTAGCCTGAGGCCTGGTGCATTGCACCAGAGCTTGGCCAACTAGCTTTTTCAGCCCCCCTCGCTTAGCTTTTCACATCGATTTCAGCACCATTAACCATACCATTTGTGCTAGTGGGTTAGTCAGGGGTTTACGACCGTTATATCGGGTCCCGCGGCTCCCAGTCCCGCCTGGTCAGCTTCGACTTGACTTGCAAGGCCGTTTGACCAGTCAAGTTTTCGGAACTCGTCAGGTGAGATCAAAGGCCGGCCGACTATCCGAGATAGTAATTTGGGCTTTCCGAGTTTGACCATTCGTCAGGTACCTTAGCGGGTCCACTTCCGCATTGCGTTTTCGTACCGTACTTGTTACGCTTATGCTGACTCCTATCACTGTGCCTTACTAGTCTTCGTCGGTGCTTTGGCACTTGAGGGCTTGTCCTATCACGTTGTGCACCATATGGGTTGCAATCATTTCCCAAGACCCCCATCCTCGTGAGACCGTTGTGAATGGCTCAAGACTACGAGCGTGCTCGTCGAGGCACTTTCCGACAGGAGCAGAGGGGAAAATGGTGTTGACAGTGGCATTGAGTCGCTTGCAAAGCTCTCTTAGCTGGGACCGGGGTTCTCCACAGAGTTTGGGGTTTTTGCAGTTGCAGTCTAGATAGTCTATTCATGTTGCCCCACCTTGTACAGTTCCGGAGCCGTGCTGGGAGGACAGGAGTGGGACCGTGGTCTAGCCAGACCATAGAGTGTGTTGTTATAGTGTCCTTGAGCTTAGCTCTGACGAGAGAGGAGACCAGGACCTATGGCCAAGCAGTAAGACACCGGTGGGAACACCTTACTACTAACTAGTAGAGGTTGGTTTGTCACTAGTACCTATTGTCCAGATGAGGGCTTTCCATCTCTGTGTGTAGCCTAGTAGCGATCATGGAGCACGCTTACTGAGTTGTGACTGCGTGTAGCTGCGTCGAGTTAGTGATACATGTAGACCCATGTACTTCCCATTTACTTACTTCAGTACTTGCACAGTTATTATTTTATTATATTCCTATGTAGTTAGTAGTTTTGTTTACTTGAGATACTATCGCCTTTCTTCTTGGTGTAGTTAGCTTAGTTGCTTTAGTACTACTGTTCCTACTGCCTAGTTTAGCTAGGCTACTTCTTGTTTCCACTATTCGAACTAGTGAGGGGTTGGGTTCCTTACTGGGCTTCGTTCGCGAAGCTTACTCCTCCTTCTTCCCCTTCACAGGTGAGAGTTCGCAGTACCGGCAGCACTTCTCCCAGATGGAGGGTTATTCCGGAACGTCGCGTTCAGCAGCAGTTTCCCTATTTTAGGTAGACTTCACCCTCGAGGTATGCCCCTTAAGGGTTTTGTGTTCCTTTGTTTACTATACTTGTACTTGAGATAGATAGATAGATAGATAGATAGATAGATAGATAGATAGATAGGTACATGGCGTGTAGACTTGTACTGTTTACTATACAGTTATATTGTTTGTCTTCTTTGCTTACTTTGTCAGTTTTTCCTAACCTTCCGGGTCTACGGACCCGTGGGTGGCGGTCTAAGGGCTTGTACTTGGAGGGTTCCAGGTATCAAGTTCTTGGGTCGTTACACTAAGACTCTTGAAGAGAGGGAGAAGTAGGATTTATTATGCTTCTACTATAGGGCCTATCATGTATGCTATGTTATGTACAAGACCTAATATAACATTTGCTCTAAGTGTTACAAGAAGATATTAGGTAGATCCAAGTGAACAACATTGGATGGTTGTCAAGTGTATCTTTAGTCCTTGAGTAAGATAAAGATATGTTTCTAATATATGGAGGAGAGGACTTGAAACTTTGAGGTTACACTGATTCAAGTTTTGAATTAGACAAAGATGGCATCAAATCAACTTCGAGGTTTTGTCTTTACCTTGAATGTTGAAAAAAAAATTCAAACAAGAAACTACTACTGATTCTACAATTAAAACTAAGAGCATTACTACTATTGAGGCGGTGAAGGAGGCGATATGGATGAAGAAATTCATCAATGAGCTGCGAGTGATCTCAAGTAATGGAATGATTTTATGGTATAATTACATAGAACCCCTAAAATGTATGGGAATAACATTTATACCTTTCAAATCTTTCAATCATCATGAATATCTTATATTTGGATGTATCATCACAAATACTCATGTTGTTTAATTCTGTCAATTAAACTCAATTACAGTTAGATGAAGAGACAGAAAAGTCTAATCTACCTTCAACTTAAAAATCCTTTCTTTCTCTAGTTGGGCTTTGGTCACATCGCTATAGCAGGATGAACCTCTCTCTCTCTCTCTCTCTCTCTCCTCTCTCTCTCTCTCTATATATATATATATATATATATATATTATATATATATATATATATATATATATATATATATCTCAGGTAGCCATAGTCCATCCAAAGTACTGACGCTAGGGGGGATCTCTCTCTCGACTCGCACCAGTCCATCCAAAAGCATGGCGCTAGAGGGGTCTCTCTCTCTCTATCTCTCATAGCTAGCCATAGTCCATCCAAAGTACTGACCTAGGGGGGATCTCTCTCTCTCGACTCGCACCAGTCCATCCAAAAGCATTGGCGCTAGAGGGTCTCTCTCTCTCTCTCTCTCTCTCCCTCCTCTCTCTCTCTCTCTCTCTCTCTCTCGCCTTGCCCCAAACCATCCAACAATACTGACGCTAGAGGGGGATATCTCTCTCCAATCTCTCTCTCTTGGCTCACCCCAATCCATCTAACAACACTGATGCTAGAGGGATCTCTCTCTCTCTCTCTCCTCTCTCTCTCTCTCTCTCTCTCTCTCTCTCTCTCTCTCTCTCTCTCTCTTCTCTCTCTCTCCCTCTCTCTTCTCTCTCTCTCTCTCTCCTCTCCATCTCTCTCTCTCTCTCTCTCTCTCTCTCTCCCCTTGTGTGTGTCTGTGTGGTTGGACTTGTCCCAATCTTGTGGCACTGACGTCAAAGTGCTTATTACCCATAATACTTTGTTGGAATTGTCGTGTGAACGTCATTGGGCTACATAATGATGTGTGATTTCCACCATTTCCCCCTTTTATGTAGATCCACATTCCAATATAAAAAATTTATGTATCCTCCTTAATGAATATTTAACATCTTTAATTCTCTATTTGTCACACTTAACACGTTAAAAGTGACAAATAATTTATAGGGAATGATGTAAGAACTTTAATGCTCATATCTAGAATGATGTAAAAGTATAGTTATTGTCCTCCTTAATTAACGATTTTTCACACATAACAAATTAAGATATTGAGCATAATGTAAGAATACTTAATACTCTTATTGAATATATTATAAAAGTATTTTAAAAATATTAAACACTTGTCGTTGTATACCCTAATTTCTCTCTCCATGAAGAACACCCTCGTTCGGGGGGTTTAGGTTGGGCAACTTGGTGAGCAACAAGCCACCTGACGGTGATCCGATCAAGCGATAGGTAGGGTCCAACTAGAGAAAGTCGAAATAAGAGTGGTCATCGGTGCCAAAATAGATGATGCCAACACAAGCGAAGAAGTTGTCGGTGTGGTTGCACCTTCCATCCCCCCTCTCTATCACACACAAGGTTATTTTTTGTCCTTAAATTTAAAGACAGCTACTTCAGATCATTTTATCTGATGAGACAAATGTTTTATACCAGCCCTATAGTATAATCTAGATGGACTACTTATCAATAATTTTATTAGATAAAGATCTTGTCAAACTCTTTTTCTCTCTCATCTTAATTAATAGAATTACTTGACAAGTAATCCACTTAAGACTTCTTACCTATCTAGGTTGATCACAAACACTTCTCTTAAAGTATCATGTAGAGCATAAGAGATTTCATATATATAGAGAGAGTAATGCTATGCTATAGCACCAACTTTTGAATTAAAATCAATAAGAAAAAAAAAAGATGGAAAGCAAAGGGTTACCATAATGCAGAAATAGATTGGCGCTGTGTTTTCCACACAAGGGCAAAACTTTCTGCTTTGTTTTAATATTTCTTTTTTAACTTTCATTGGAATCTTATAACTCATTATATTTAGAAATTATTTCCTTAAATTTTGATATTTTTTAAGGAATCTTTAGTGACTTGAAAAGGTTAAAAATAGATTTTCGTTTCCACCTATGGAGGTTGTTTCCCGCCTCCTAGGCCATAGGCCCATTATGGCCCATCAAGGCACCTAGGCTCTCGCCATCAAGATGCGCGTCTTCGGTAGTATATGAGGGGCTCCCTAGTGCGCTCTGGCCATCGGGCGTCTGGGGCCCCGAGTATGGACTTTGAACATCGAGCACTACACAGCCCAACCTTCGCCGAGCACATCTCTGCCTGGTCCTCCGCCATCTAAACATCAGTTATTATAACGACATGGCGCGCGTCTCAAGGTCAAGGGTCATCAGTCACGGAAGATCCCAAGGGGCGCCTCAACAAGCCGCTCCCGTCTAGGGACTCCCACCGTTGCATCCCTTCAGTAGTCATTAAGGGAGATTTTGTCCAGTCCCCTTGTCTCCTTGCCTATAAAAGGCCCGGATAATTCCCATGCAAAGGTACACAACCTTTCACACACACACTCGCCCACGCGCAAACACACATCGGAGAACCTTCAATTCCTGCCTCCTCTATAGTCTTTGTGATGACTTAGGCATCGGAGGGTCCCCCCGATTTTTCAACCGGGTCCCCCTAATCCTTTCTGGTTCTTGCAGATCCTCATCTGCACCGGTGACCGTCCCTTCCCTCTCCTTTTAGTGGAGGCCTGTTGGCTCAAGCCTAAACATAGAAATCCGTCCACATTTTGGCACCGTCTGTGAGAATGACAACTGCCATGGCTCTCAGACGAACTCTCATCATAACCCCGACAGCAAGGCAACACGGTCCCGCTCGTCACGTGCTGACTCGCAGGACCAAGCCCGCCGGTCGACGGCAAGGCCACCTCCACTGGAGCCACTGATAATGGTCCTATTGATGGAATCCCAGCAGCAGCCCAAGAAATAGCAGAGCTCTAGGGTCAGGTACAATAACTTGTGAGGGTCTGACAGGGCCTTCAAGCTCAACTGGCTAGGTAGCCAACCCCGACGATCCCCCCACCCGCCGACAGTAGGTGGAGTCGTCACGACGATGCCTCCCTGCCCCGTCGGCTTAGAAAGAATGGCGCGAGGAATCAGCCCGGTGCTCGCGTAAGGCTCCATCGGTCCGCCGAATGCCAGAGCGACAAGACGACTCTCCCCGCCGGCCGTCATGGGCTCCTCCTCCTCCACGCTCCGTCATTGGCGCCAACTCCCATGGGTCCAAGTGCGAGGGCTCTGTGCACTCCGACCAGGAGTTAGCCAGACGCCTCTGTCACGTCATCGACCTCGAACGTCGTATGGATGCGATGTTTCATAGGGCAAAGGACAAAGCTTCGGGGGATGACAACCTAAACTTCCGCTTCCCATTCCCCGCAGTGATCCTAGAAGCCCAGGTCTCCCCGAAGCTCCCCCTGCCTTCCATCGCACCCTATGACAACACTTCTGACCCGGTGGATCATATCCATGGGTTCGAGTCGCATATGGTGTTCCACGGGGCATCAGACGTGGCCAAATTCTGGGCCTTCCTAGCCACGCTGAAGGAGACCACGCGCGCATGGTTCGAAACACTTCCCGCGGTTCCATCTCGTCCTTCCACCAACTAAAGAAGTCCTTCCGGGACAATTTCTAGGCGGAAGATCTCAGCCACGCGCAGTGGCCTCCCTTCTGGCTGTTCGACAGAAGAAGGGTGAAGCACTCTGGGACTACGTTAAATGATTCCAGACTGAAGCGCTTTGTATCCCATGCCTGGATGTCTTATTGGCCACCAGTGCTCTTATTCAGGGCACTCATGATGGCTTCCTACGAAGGACGCTGGGAGTACAATAGCCCACCACACTGGCCGAGCTCCTCTGCACTGCCCAGCGCCAGCTGCCGTGTGCGAGGAGAGCTTGGCAGCCAGTCGATCAGAGTAGGGCGAACTGACAGATAAGAAGAGGCCTTCCGATAACGGTTCTGACCGTGACGGAAGAAAAGTCAGCGCAATGGGGACTCGTCGCGCTAGCTACACCCCTTCACCGACTACACTCCCTCACAGTGCCCCCAAACAGATCCTCGCCGAAATCCGCAACGAGCAGTATGTTCGATGGCCGCCCAGGATGTGCTCTGACCCCTGAAGATGCAACCAGGACAAATACTGTCGCTTCCACCGTGACCACGGTCACGACACCTTGGAGTGCCGCTAGCTCAAAGATGAAATTGAGTCCTTGATCAAGCGCGGCTATTTGGGACGTTACGTGCGCCGAAATGAGGACCACCCCAGACGCCGAGAACAAACCCCCGAGCAGCCCATTAACAACGAGCCAAACGGGCAGGAGATCAATGTGATCGCGGGAGGTTCAGTGCAGGTGGAGAAAGCAGTAGGAGCCGTCACGATTATGCTCGACGAGTGCATCAGGTCGAACGGCCCCCAGTGCCACGACCGAGTCCTTATCCCAGCCCAGCACATGCACATTCCGAGGAGGCTATCACCTTCTCGGACAGTGATCTTGTAGGAGTCATGACTCCACACACTAATGCGCTGGTTGTCGCGGCCACCATCAATCATTGTACGGTGCGTCGCATTCTGGTAGATAATGGAAGTGCCTCTGAAGTGTTGGCTTACGACTGTTTCCTCATGATGGGCTTGAAAGCTGACAGACTTACCCCAGTAGAGTCGCCTTTGTTTGGCTTTTCCCAGCCACGCTGAAGGAGACCGCGCGCGCATGGATTAATCCATCCCACGGTTGACGACGACCCCGAGCATGTTCTTTACATCGACTCTCTTATGCCAGAAGTCGAACAGCAATGCTACAATGCTTTTTTGCTTGCCAACCTGGACGTGTTCGCATGGTCGGATGACGAACTACCTGGCATCCCTTTCGAGATCATTTCTCATCATCTCAATTTGGATCTGAGGGTGCCACCTGTCCAGTAGAGGCGACGACCAGTTAATCGAGAACGGCAGACCGTGATCCACGATCACATCGTTACAAGCCGAGCAGTTGGGCTCCTCCTGGAAGCCCAGTATCCAAGATGGATTTCCAACATGGTTCTCATCCATAAAGCCAATGGTAAATGGCACGTGTGCGTGGACTACAAGGATCTCAATAAAGCGACACCCAAAGACAACTTCCCGCTACCGCGCATCGACCAGCTGGTGGACGCCACCTCCAGGCACGAGCTTCTCAGCTTCTTGGATGCATACTCTAGTTACCACCAGATCAGCATGCATCCCCCGGACCAGGACGCTACAACGTTTGTCACCGACCTCAGCCGTACTACTGCTTCACCAGAATGCCATTTGGTCTGAAGAACGCTGGTGCGAAGTACCAGCGACTGGTCAACAAGATGTTCGAGCAACAGATTGGGCACAACATGAAGGTCTACATCGATGATATGCTGGTCAAGACGCTCCCGAGCGCCGACCACATTGCCGATCTCACAAAAACCTTCACGACCCTGTGAAGGTACAATGTGAAACTTAACCCAACCAAATGCGCTTTCGAAGTGCATTCGGGAAAATTCCTCGTTTCCTCGTCTCCAACCGAGGATTAGAGGCAATCTCGAGAAAATCCAGGCCATCCTGGAGATGAGCAGCCCAAAGACCGTATGCGATGTCCAGCGGCTCATTGGACGACTTGCAGCACTCAATTGCTTTATGTCCCGAGCAGCAGAACGAAGCTTCAATTTCTTTAAATTGCTTCGAATCCTCAAAGGGGCCGCACCGCAAGGGGGCAAGTACGGTGGACCGAGGATTGCGAAGCAGATTCAATGAGCTAAAAGCATATCTTGCTGCTCCGCCTATTCTCTCGAAGCCCTGTGCTTGGAGAACCTCTGTTTGTGTACATTTCGGTCACCGAGCACTCCATCAGCACGGTCCTGATTAGAGAAGAGGCAACAGCACAACACCCTATTTATTACATAAGAAGGGTGCTTCAAGAAAAGAGAAAGATCCTTGAACAGAGAAGCTCGCTTTGGCACTCGTCACAGCTACTAGAAAGTTCAGGCCTTACTTTCAGGCCAATCCAATCACGGTGTTAACCGACCAGCCACGAAGCTCATTTTACAATGACCAGAGGCTTCCGGAAGGCTCATCAAATGGGCCGTTGAGCTCGGGGAATTCGACATCGGCTACCATCCAAGGACGGCCATCAAGGCACAAGCGCTGGCGGACTTTGTGGCGGAATGCACCCTTCCGACTGAGAAGGACCCTCCATTGGCGGACGAGCTCCCATGGGAACTCTACGTCGATGGTTCCCTCCTGTGTCACGGGAAGCGGGGCAGGGCTGGTTCTTACCACCCCCAGAAGGCTTAGAATTTCAGTACGCCCTTAGGTTTCGCTTCGCTACTTCCAACAATGTGGCAGAGTACGAAACACTCTTGTTCGGGATCCGCATGGCAAGGCACCTTGGAGCACTTAGGCTACGGGCCTTCAGCGACTCCCAACTGGTCGCCAGCTAGTGAACAGCAGTTGAAACCAGGGAGCCCTGCATGGCACAGTACCTCCAACAGATCAACGCCAAACAGAGGGCCTACTCCACTTCGAAGTCGTGCACGTACCGCGAGAGCACAATGCCCAGTCTGATGCACTCGCCAGATTAGCGTCTTCAGGTGATGTCACCGCTTCTCACTCAGTGTTCATAGAGAGCTCACCTCGCCGAGCATCAAAGTGGATGTGGCGGCATCGAGATCGACCAACTAGCACCAAGCTGGAGGACCCCACTCCTGGCCTATTTGCTTCGGGGAGAACTCCCTCTTGACCAAGCAGAAGCCCGCAAGATCAAGCTGCGTTGCTAGAGGTTCACCCTCATCGAAGGCCAATTGTACTGGCGCTCCCTCTCAAGACCACTCTTGCAATGTCTTAGCCCCACTAAGGCGACACCAGCCATCGAGAGGTCCACAAGGCCTGTGTGGTAGCCACTTGGGGGGTAGAACACTGGCGCGCAGCATCCTCCCAGTAGGTTTCTAGTGGCCTTCATTGCAAAAGGATTGCATGTCCTACGCAAGGAAATGCCCTGAGTGTCAGAGGTTTGGGCGGCTTATCCGTCAGCCCGCCGAACAACTTCACACATTGTTCGAGCCGCGTCATTTTTCTCGCTGGGGGGTCAATATCATGGGGCCATTCCCCGAGGCTCAGGATGGAAAATTTTTCTTTTCGTCGCCATCGACTACTTCACCAAGTGAATTGAGGCAGAACCTGTCACCGCGATCACTGACCAGCAGCTTGGAAGTTTGTCTGGAAGAACATCCTCTGCCGCTTTGGTATCCCAAAGGTTTTCACCACGAACAATGAAAATAGTTTTGACTATACATTCTTTAAACAAAAGTGTTTGGAGCTCGACATCTACAACCACTTCACCTTAGTTGCACATCTCCAAGCGAACGGTTTGGTCGAAAATGCAACCGAACACTACTCTACGGGTTACACAAGAGGTGGAAGCTGCTGGAAGTTCATGGATCGAAGAGCTCCTAATGTGCTATGGTGCCACCGAACAACTGCTCGAGTGCCCACCGGAGAAACTCCCTTCTATCTAGCCTATGGTACAAAAGTTATTGTGCCTCTGGAAGTTTCTCTCCCCACCTTCCGAACAACTCACTTCGATGAGCAGCCAACAACCGCGCGCTAAGGGAAAACCTAGACATGCTCAATGAGCGCCGAAACGAAGCCAGCATCAGGCTAGTCTCCTATCAACAGTGGCTTGCATAGTACTACAACTCCGAGTGCAGGAGTGACACTTCTTCAAAGGCGACCTGGTCCTATGTCGTTGCTCAGCATCGAATCTCCGAAGAGCAACCGGTAAACTCGCCCTGAAATGGAAGGACCATACAAGGTCACTCAGGTTCTCGAGAAAGGCTCCTACAAGCTAGACACCCGTAGTGGTGAAGCCATATCCAGAACCTGGCATGTATCTAATTTGAAGGCTTACTATCTATAAAAGTCGGTTGTTCGGCATCCTACCTCTCTTTTTCCGTTCTATCGGTTCAAACAACAGACATTCAATACTACCCCAGACGAGAGCTCATCCGCTCAGGGGGTTCACGTAGTACCTGTCCAAATATAGAGGTGTTCGGTACAACCCTTGATGAAGAGCTATTCAGCTCAAACGGTCTACGTGGTACCCATGAACCTCTAAAAAAAAAACCAACGAATTCCGATTTGAACAGAACAATACAGGAAAAATATTGAGAAAAGGAACATTCCATTTCTACTTAAGGTGTAGAAAACTTCGCAGGTCAGCAGCAAAAGAGGAGATACAAGGTTTAGGGGACTTGTTCGGAGAGACCTGCTTCTTCATCCCTGGACGGCATCTGTCCCGCTTGGAAGCTCGTGAAGTGAACCCCGTCCAGGCGTGGGTCTTGGGTCCATCATCGGCATTCTCGGAGGGCGGCTTCGAAGGCTTGACGAGCGTACTCGTCGGTAGCCAGTCTCCGTCCTCGATCTTCACCGACTTTGAGTCCCACCTTGTAACAAGATGTGCCATATTATTCCAGATCTTCCTGGAACTCTGGCTCAACCTTGTACTCGGCAACCCCACGATCCTCGGCCTCGTAGAGGATCCCTGAAAGGGCGGTCTTTTCTGCCCTGACGATCTTCAGCTCTAGTTCAGAGGCTCTGAGCACTGTCCGGAGGTTGCTGATTTCCTTCTAAATCTCAGCCTCCCGGTGACGATGGCACTCCTCGCACTCAGCGGAGAACGTGATCTCGGCATCCCACATGTGCCGTACATCTTGCACCCGGGATGCCAACCTTCGAAGTGCCTCCACGGATCTTGTAATGCCGCCAACTAATTCTTCAACGTCGAAGGTGGCGTCATCACTCAAGCGGTTTTCCCTCTGAACTCCTCCTCAGATTGCTCTGGAGTCCCTTCCTGGCTCAGGCTCTAGCACCGTGCGAGCACCTCAAGCTGGGAAGCAGTTGGGCAAGGGGCAGATTCCATGGGGGACCTTCTTGGGAACGCCCAGCGCCACCTCCAAGTACACCTCCGTGGGTTGAAGGGAGATC
>JACBKR010005466.1:0-5000 GCA_014218235.1 Colocasia esculenta | reverse complement strand
TTTACCGACCGGGTCGAAGCGTCGATTCTGAATTGGGGCCTCCCGCGCGGTCCGTTCCGAACCCCGGGCGATAAAATATACACGTCCAACGTAGGGTACGGCAGTCGGTGTAATAGTACAACACGCTCCGGGGGGAATTTTGGCCCTGGAACGGAATTCCACAAAACCAGTACCTTGTCGACCGTCTCGGAGTGCCGATTCCGAATTGTGGTCACATAGCGATTCTGATGCCCGTGCGGAAGTTATGGCCAATTCTTTCACTGAAGGGGTAGGAATAAACCGAGGGGGTGACTATATCGGCGATGTTCGGGCACCCATATCCACGACTTGGGGTGGATCTCGCGTCGAGTTGAACAAGACTTCCGATCGCTGTGACTGGGCGGCTCCGCTGTGGGCTCCGCCAGCGATTCGAGTAATCGAGGGGTCGCTACTGCCAAAAAACCTTAGAATAGGGGAGAACGTCGGCTAGAATCGCAGTTTCGGATTGCTACAACGAAGGTTTTTCGACCCTGAAATGACGTTTATGGCCTGAGGCAATAATGCGGCGTTGAGCGCCTCTAAGTGCCGATTCTGAATGGGTCTTATAAGCGATTCTGATAACCGAGCGAAAAGTTAGCATGTTTGATCGAAGCGGGTCCGTATGCGTCGCATCGGCAGCCTGCGACCGACGCGCTCCCAGAGAGGAATTTGGGCTCCGATCGGAAATCTCCAAATGTGACCATTTACCGACCGGTCGAAGAGCGCCGATTCTGAATTGGGGCCTCGCGGGCGGTTTCGATCCCCGGGCGATAAATATCGCATCCGACTGGTGGGTACGGCAGTCGGTGTACTAGTACACACGCTCCGGGGGGAATTTTGGGACCCAGAACGGAATTCCGTGAAACCAGTGCCTTGTCGACCGTCTCGGAGTGCGATTTCGAATTGTGGTCACATAAGCTATTCTGATGCCCGTGCGGAAAGTTATGCCCAATTCTTTCGCTGAACGGGTGGGAATAAACCGGAGGGGTGACTATATCGGCGATGTTCGGGCACCCATATCCACGACCTGGGGAGGAGATCTCGCGTCGAGTTGAACACGACTTCCGATCGCTTGTGACTGGGCGGCTCCACGTGTGGGCCTCCTCCAGCGGTTCGCGTAATCGAGGGAGTCGCTACTGCCAAAAACCTTGGAATAGGGGAGATCGTCAGCTAGAATCGCAGTTTCGGAGTGCGAAACGAAGGATTTTCGACCCCGAAAGGATGTCTTATGCCTGAGGCAATAAGGTGGCGTCGAGGCCTCTGGTGCCGATTCCGAATTGGGGTCTTATAAGCTTCCGATAACCGAGCGAAAAGTTATGCCTGTTTGAGCGAAGCGGTGTCCGTAATGCGATCGCATCGGCAGCCTGCGACCGTGTGCTCCGATAGGAATTGGGCCCAGACCGGAATTCTCCCGAATCGACCATTTACCGCTGGGTCGAAGTGCTAATTCTGAATTGCGGCCTCGCGGGCGGTTCCGACCCCCGGCGAATAAATATACGCGTCCGACCGGAGGGTACGGCATTCGGTGTACTAGTACACACGCTCCGGGGGGAATTTTGGCCCCGAAACGGAATTCCAAAAAAACCAGCGCCTTGTCGACCGTCTCGGAGTGCCGATCCGAATTGTGGTCACATAAGCGATTCCGATGCCCGTGCGGAAAGTTATGCCCATTCTTTTGCTGATGGGGTGGGAAATAACCGGAGGGGGTGACTATATCGGCGATGTTCGGGCACCCATATCCACGACCTGGGGAGGAGATCTCGCGTCGAGTTGAACATGACTTCCGATCGCTGTGACTGGGCGGCTCTGCGTGTGTGGGCTCCGCCAGCGATTCGCGTAATCGAGGGAGTCGCTACTCACCTGCCAAAAACCTTAATAGGGGAGATCGTCGGCTAGAATCCAGTTTTGGAGTGCGAAACGAGGATTTTCTACCCCCAAATGACATCTTATGGCCTGAGGCAATAAGGCGCATCGAGCGCCTTGAGTGCCGATTCTGAATGGGGTCTTATAACGATTCCGATAACCGAGCGAAAAGTTATGCCTGTTTGAGCGAAGCGGTGTCCGTATGCGATCGCATCGGCAGCCTGCGACCGCGCTCCGGGAGAGGAATTTGGGTGCCGGACAGAAATCTCCGAATGCGACCATTTATCGACCCCGGTCGAAGCGCCGATTCGTGATTGGGGCCTCGCGGGCGGTTCCGACCCTCGGGCGAATAATATACGCGTCCAACCGAGGGTACGGCAGTCGGTGTACTAGTACACACGCTCCGGGGAAATTTTGGCCCTGGAACGGAATTCCGCGAAACCAGTGCCTTGTCGACCGTCTCGGAGTGCCGATTCCGAATTGTGGTCACATAAACGATTCCGATGCCCGTGTGGAAAGTTATGCCCAATTCTTTCGCTGAAGGGGTGGGAATAAATCGGAGGGGTGACTATATCGGCGATGTTCGGAACCCATATCCCCGCCTGGGAGGAGATCTCACCGTCGAGTTGACACGACTTCCAACCGCTGTGATTGGGCGGCTCCGCGTGTGGGCTCCGCCACGATTCGCGTAATCGAGGGAGTCGCCACTCCACTGCCAAAAAAACTTGAATAGGAGAGATCGTCGGCTAGAATTTCAGTTTCAGAGTGCGAAACGAAGGATTTTCGACCCCGAAATGACGTCTTATGGCCTGAGGCAATAAGGCAATGCCGAGCGCCTCTAAGTGTCGATTCCGAATTGGGGTCTTATAAGCGATTTCGATAACCGATCGCGAAAGGTTATGCCTGTTTGAGCGAAGCGTGTCCGTATGCGATCGCATCGGCAGCCTGGACCGCGCTCGCCCCCGAGAGGAATTTGGACGCCGGACCGGAAATCTTCGAATCTGACCATTTACCGACCGGGTCGAAGCGCGATTCGAATTGGGGCCTCGCGGGCATTTCCCCCCCTGGCGAATAAATATACGCGTCCGACCTGAGGGTACGGCAGTCGGTGTACTAGTACACTGCTCCGGGGGGATTTTGGCTCCGAACAGAATTCCGCGAAACCTGTGCCTTGTCGACCATCTCGGAGTGCCGATTCCGAATGTGGTCCACATAAGTGATTCCGATGCCGTGCGGAAAGTTATGCCAATTCTTTCGCTGAAGGGGTGGGATTACCGGAGGGGTGACTATATCGGCGATGTTCGGGCACCCATCACACGACCTGGGGAGGAGAGCTCGCGTCGAGTTGAACACGACCTCCGATCGCTGTGACTGGGCGGCTCCGCGTGTGGGCTCCGCCAGCGATTCGCATAATCGAGGGAGTCGCTACTCTGCCAAAAACCTTGGAAATAGGAGAAATGTCGGCTAGAATCATAGTTTCGGAGTGCGAAACGAAGGATTTTCGACCCCTAAATGACGTCTTATGGCCTGAGGCAAAATGCGGCGTCGGCTCCTCTAGACGTGCCGATTCGGAATTGGGGTCTTATAAGCGATCCGATAACCGCGAGCGAAAAGTTATGCCTATTGAGCGAAGCGGTGTCCGTATGCAATCGCAACGTGGCAGCCTGCGACCGCGCTCCCGGAGAGGGGCAGCCTGCGACCGCGCTCCCGGGAGGAATTGGGCGCCGGACCGGAAATCTCTGAATGCGACCATTTACCATCCAGGTCGAAGCGTCGATTCTGAATTGGGGCCTCGCGGGCGGTTCCGACCCCCGGCGAAAATATACACGTCCGAACCGGAGGGTATGGCAGTCGGTGTACTAGTACACACGCTCCGGGGGGAATTTTGGCCCCGGAATCGAATTCCGCGAAACCAGCGCCTTGTCGAGACCGTCTCGGAGTGCCGATTCCGAATTTTGGTCACATAAGCGATTCCGATGCCCGTGGCGAATGTTATGCCCCATTCTTTCGCTGAAGGAGTGGAATAAACCGGAGGGGGTAACTATATCGGCGATGTTCGGGCACCGATATCCACGACCTGGGGAGGAGATCTCGCGTCGAGTTGAACACGACTTCTGATCGCTGTGACTGGACGGCTCCGCGTGTGGGCTTCGCCAGTGATTCGCGCAATCGAGGGAGTCGCTACTGCCAAAAAACCTTGGAATAGGGGAGAATGTCGGCTAGAATCGCAGTTTCGGAGTGCGAAACGAAGGATTTTCGACCCCGAAACGACGTCTTATGGCCTGAGGCAATAATGCGACGTCGAGCGCCTCTGAGTGCCGATTCCGAATTGGGGTCTTATAAGCGATTCCGATAACCGAGCGAAAAGTTATGCCTGTTTCAGCGAAGCGGTGTCCGTATTCGATCGCATCGGCAGCCTGCGACCGCGCTCCCGGAGAGGAATTTGAGCGCCGGACCGGAAATCTCCGAATGCGACCATTTTACCGACCGGGTCGAAGCGCTGATTCTGAATTGGGGCCTGCGCGGGCGGTTCCGACCCCCGGCGAATAATATATGCGTCCGATCAGAGGGTACGGCAGTCGGTGTACTAGTACACACGCTCCGGGGGGAATTTTGGCCCCGTAATGGAATTCCGCGAAACCAGCGCCTTGTCGACCGTTTTCGGAGTGCCGATTCCGAATTGTGGTAACCTAAGCGATTCCGATGCCCGTGCGGAAAGTTATGGCCAATTCTTTCACTGACGGGTGGGAATAAACCGGGGGGGTGACTAATCGGCGATGTTCGGGCACCATATCCACGACCTGGGGAGGAGATCTCGCGTCGAGTTGAACACGACTTCCGATCGCTGTGACTGGGCTCCGCGTGTGGGCTCCGCCAGCGATTCGCGTAATCGAGGGAGTCGCTGCTGCCAAAAAACCTTGAATAGGGGAGAACGTCGGCTAGAATCGCAGTTTCGGAGTGCGAAACGAAGGATTTTCGACCCCGAAATGACGTCTTATGGCCTGAGGCAGAATGCGGCGTCGAGCGCCTCTGAGTGCCAATTCCGAATTGGGGTCTTATAAGCGATTTCGATAACCGAGCAAAATTTATGCCCTGTTTGAGCAAAGCGGTGTCCGTAT
>JACBKR010005464.1:0-18084 GCA_014218235.1 Colocasia esculenta | reverse complement strand
CATACCCCGAGGTACAACTGAAGAAAGTAAACAACTAACTACACTACTAATGCTACACTACTGGGACTACACTGCTGCTACTACACTGCTGGAGGTACTGACCTGCACCACTACGACGCGGCTCTGAACTGGACGACGGTCGAGAGACGTCCTCCTCGCCTTCGCTGTGGGGGGAGGGGTGAGCCTCGCTAGTCACTGGCTAGTAGGGAACTCCCCCAACACCGAGCAAAACCAAAACACAGGTACAAAAGTAGTAAACAGTACCAACAATTTAGAAACAGCTAAGCAGGATATAAAAGCTGTAAAAGTACTCACCGTTGCGACTATGAAAAATAACTGAATAATTAAACGACAAACCATACAAGTGTACGAGATAAAGTAGAGACCACCAACCACGAGCCATGTGAACTAGTTCGCGACACCAGAGACTGACTCGGACAAGCTAACATAGGTCTACTCTCAGTCTCGCAGCCACGGATGAAAGGTCCAGCTGTCGCTCCACGCGAAAAGGTCAAGCAACTGTGGAGACCAACTAAACACCACCACCTGCGGACCACACGATCGCAGGCCCATGCCTGCACCTCTAGAGACCCTGGCCTGGGCTCGCTAGAGTGAGGCACTGGAAAAAGGACTAGCTGGGGACCAGTGTCGACTACTGGTGTCCGTACCCCCAACTACGAGCGCGCTACAAGTGACTAAAAGATAATACAGGAGTCACTGTCCCACTGTCGTCTTTCCCCCACCGGACGTACAACTCAAACACAGGAGTGAGGGTGTTCAGGTCAGACGACACAGACCTCGACGGTACAACACAAGTACCAGGACAAGCCCCGAGCTAACAGCCTGGCTCACAGAGAAACCTGGGGCACCCAACTGGAGAGGAAACCACGGTAGGCGTCGTACTACTCACCACGTGCACGTCACACAAACCACGTGAAGACTCACGTAAACCACGTGCACTAGTAGTCCACTACACGTGAACACCACGTAGAAACGTAAAGACCAGCCAACTGCGTACCCAGTACGCTAATCTATACCACGTGCACTTAGTGCACCACAGTTACCATTACACCGCTCGGTATTGTTGAATATTCAACATAACAATATTTAAATAAAAGCATGCTGGCGGCAACATCGACTGCCGTCTATGGGATATAGACGGTAAGGATCTGGCCGTCTAGTTCCCAGCTGAAGAGACCTGGCGTCAATCGATGTTGACGCCAAGCTCCTCGACTACCAGTTCTTACAGAAACCCTAGGCCGACTCCACAAGTGTCCTCGGCCCTAAAACTTGCGGGAAAACACGAGGAAACACTTCCTCTAACATGCATGAATTCCAATCAAACCGAAACAACATGTTTCATTCTTCATTGCTCAAACCACCCATTACCTGCATGACACCCTTACCAAAAAACACAATTAACATGCAGATCCACGCGTTCCAGATGCATTATCACGTTCTAAAGGAACTAAAGGGATCATTCCCTACCTCAATATGCACTTAAACCTCCTAAATTCTCCTGCTTCGCACCAAACCCTCCGCGAGCTCCTACGGAATTACACCTTGCTCTGGCGTTTCCTTGGCCGATTCGTCACCACCTCGCGTTCCACGATCCTCCAATTAACCTTCTACAACCTTTGGAAGTAGTAGGGAAGCAAGGAGCATGAAAACAGGGCGAGGGAGAGGGAGAATGGAGTGAGAGAACTGCCATCGGGTAGACCTATATTCTGCAGGTCGCACAGGTTGGCGTCAACCATACTGTCGCCAATCAGACCGCCAAGATCAGACGTCATATCCCTAGTCGCCAAGTTCATAGGGTAAACGTCAACATAGATGGATGCCAACACTGTCAACGACCACACCTGGCCGTCAACCCCTAATCAACTACAGCAAGTCCTATTGTTTCAGGACAAACCTGCAGCAACCCTGCGCACACCACACGTCCAAACCACACTGGCCTCACAATGGCCCCTCAACCAATACACACATGATCCGAAAGGATCCAAAAAGCACACGACGTTACACACCCGGTCGTGTCGGAGCGAACGACATGTCGATCAGATTCCTATTTGTGATTTTGGAACCCGGGGTTGCTATTCTAATCCTTTACATTTGAGTTTCTTATATTAGTGATTTGAACGCCCAACCCAATCCGGGAATCCAATTAGGATTCTGTCAGTTCCTACACGTCAGTTTCACCCACCTGGTCATGTCGGAGCGAACGACACGTCGATCAGATTCCATTTGTGATTTTGGACCCCCGTGTTGCTTGTTCTGATCCTTTACATTTGATTTCTTTAGATTAGTGATTTGAACTCCTAACTCAATCCGGGAACCCAATTAGGATTCCGTCAGTTCCTACACGTCACTTTCACCCACCCGGTCGTGTCGGAGCAAACGGCACGCCGATCGGATCCCTATTTGTGATTTGGACCCCTGGGTGTTTGTTCTGATCCTTTACATTCGAGTTTTCTTTAGATTAGTGATTTGAACGCCTAACCCAATCTGGGAATCCAATTAGGATTCCATCAGTTCCTACATGTCATTTTCACCCACCCGGTCATGTCGGAGTGAACGACACGTCAATCAGATTCATATTTGTGATTTTGGACCCCCGGGTTGCTTGTTCTGATCCTTTACATTTGAGTTTTATTTAGATTAGTGATTTGAATGCCTAACCCAATCCAGGAATCCAATTAGGATTCCGTCAGTTCCTACACGTCACTTTCACCCACTCGGTCGTGTCGGAGCAAACGGCACGCCGATCGGATCCCTATTTGTGATTTTGGACCCCCCGGGTTGCTTGTTCTGATCCTTTACAGTTGAATTTTTTTTAGATTAGTGATTTAAACGCCCAACCCAATCCGGAAATCCAATTAGGATATTTTCGACGGACATTTTTTTTTAGATTAGTGATATTTCCGACGGACATATTTTCGTCAGAAGTTCCGATGGATTTTTCGACCGAAATTTTTCGGTCGGAATATCCGACGGAAATGTATCCATCGGAAACATTCGTCGGTAATGCCGCATTTTTTTGTGGTGCTAGTTACCAAAGATTACCTAGGGCTTACCTAGTTACAGAGTTACATATGTAATTCCTGTAAGTACGTAAGTATGTAGTTACAGAGTTACATGTGTAACTCTGTAACTACATGTAAGTGTGTAATTACACATGTACATATTATGTAACTACACATTCACATGTAACTCTGTAAGTATGTAAGTACATAGTTTTTTACACCTTAAGTTTGTAATTATTTCTTCATGTAACTATTTAACAAGATATGAAGTAGTTACACAGTTAAATATGTAACTGCATAAGTATATATTTACAGAGTTGCATGTATAATTGCTTAAGTATGTAAATCCTGTAACTGTGTAAGTATGTAATTACATACCAAAGAGATGTGATTTAACTATACCTCCCAAGAGGTATTGTCCCCATGCTTGGGGTTTTGTCCTTTAAAAAGGCCCTCTTAGGAGAAGAAGTGAGGCTCTTGCTGATAAGCACACACTTGTTCTCACTATCTTTCAATGTGGGACTAAAGAATACCTCTACACAGCCCCCCAGTGAGGATAAGGGTGTGCGGGTCTCATAAAGATGAGACACTCGGGTAGGGCACATGGTCTCTTGTTCGTTCCCATAGACGGCGCCAAAGATGTGATGGTGTTTTCCTGTTTGGGCCTGAGCCAAATGGGCCTCCACTAAGAGAAGAGAAGGAAGACAGTCGCCGGTGTGGACGAAGACCTGTAAAATCAGAAGAGGATCAGGGGGCCCGGTTGGAGAACTGGGGGGAACCCTCCGATGCCTAAGTCAGATGAGATTGTAAGAAGGGCTTAAGGAGGAAGGGTTCGCTGGTGTGTCTCGCGCGAGGGTGCGTGTGTGGCAGAGGTTTGTACCTTTGCATAGGGATTACTTGTGCCTTTTATAGGTGAGGGAGACGAAGAGTCCGGACAGAGTCTCTCCTCATGATGATTGAGGGATGCGTCGGTTCAGGTTCCTAGGTGAGGGGTTACTTGTTGAGACGCCTGTTGGGATCCTTTGTGGTTGATGCCGCACTATGGGGCACGTGTCGCGCCGCCTTATTAACTGCCTGGGAGGCCAATAGTTGCTTTGAGGGCTCTTGACTGGCGGATACCGATTAGGGCCTCTGTTCGGTGGCCAGCTAGGCTGCTCGGTGTTCGGATGCGCAGCTGTTGCTTGGTCTGTTGCTTCGAAGGTCCGCACATGCCCTGTTCAGCGGACGGCGACCTCATCCGAACAGGTCACAAAGTGCCTGGAGACCGTCTCTGGGGACCTTAGGCGCCTTGGTGGCCAGAACGTGTTCGGAAGCCTTTGGCTGATCCCGAGGACACGAGGCACACTACTTGATGGGCACGCCATCTTACTGGGTCATGATGGGTCGTAATAGGCCATGATGGGCCCTGCAGGCTAGGGGGCTAGAAATAGCCACCACACTTGCCCCCCACGCTCTCAAGCTGGCTTGGGCACCACGACACTTGAGAGCGGAGGTTTGCTCGGTTGTCACTCGCATTAAATGCGATATCACCGGGTAGGTGAGAATGGCTCCGCTGTGATGCTGTCAGGCGCTTCCCCTGTGGACAAATCCGTCATTATGGTGGCGTGACGTGTCGGGCGGAAAACCCCTCACGGTCCGCTCAAACAGGCCGTTGGAATGGGAGAACCGCCAATTTTGCCTTTGAATTTTGCGCCCCTCCTTCCTTATAAGGATGAAGAGGGGAGAAGGAGATGGTTCACGCCTTCCTACTTTCAGCCTGAACCCTCGTCTCTCTTTGCTTGTTACCTCCTGTCTGCTCCTTCAGCACTTCCTTCTTCGTCTTCGTCTTCTTCTTCCTTTCCATTCCTTCCCTCAACAGCAATGTCGCAGAAGGGGAAGGGTGTCGCGGTCGCCGGAGCGAGCGAGACAGCGCCGGTAGCAGCTCAGGGGTAGAAATTCCGTTTCTTTGAAGGCCTCCATGAGCGCTTTCGAATTGGCGAAGAATACGACATTATTTTTGCAGAGGAGGAGGAGTCTTACCTGGTGAGCAAGCCAGGTTGCTTTGCCCTCGACCTTCTGGAGGCAGGATTCCAGCTGCCGCTGCCGGAGGGTGGCGATGGCGCTGTTGAACACATGGGGGATCGCCCCCATACAGCTGACCCCCAACTCATAGAGGACAATCTGTGCTTTTTGCATCATCTGCAAGTTGCGGGGAGTGCGTGGCTCAGCGGACGTCTTCCGGGCGCAATTCAACCTAACAGCCTCACCGCATACGGGGTTGAGCATCTTCTATACTAAGCACCGCCCGAACAGGATGCAAATCCTGTTCGGGGATAAATACTCCAATAACAAGGGATGGACGCACTGCGTCTTCTTTGTGGGCCGCCACGTAGACGTGCCGGAGTGGGGGTTTCCCACTCATGTTCAGGAGCCACGGAAGGAGCGCTACCCCTTCCTGATCCAGCATGAGGCGAAGGCCTCAGACAGCTTGAATACGGCGCTGGTGAGGACGCCGAATTCTACTTGATGGAGTTTTTGCTCGTCAAGCACGGCTTGAGCCGACCATGGAGTAAGTATCCACCTCTATTATGTCTATTATATTAAGAGGCGGTTCTCTAATCGTCTTCTCCTTGGTGCAGCCGCCGAAGAATTGTCCACTGGTCGGGACCAAGAGGAGATGGCAGGTTACACCGAGCAGATCCCGGTCATTGCTTATGTGGCCTACATGGGCAAGGATGCCCCTACAGTGGTAGCTGAAGAGCGCCGCATGACTAGTCCCCGGGCTACTGAAAAAAGGCCCTAGAAGAGTCCGAGGAGGAAGCCCGGGGCCAAGGCGGCATCGAAGGCCATGCCTACAGTGGCCAAGGAGGAGGCCGAGGAGGAAGAGGAGGAGGAAGTCCCCCTGCTTCAGGTGCGGAAGAAAAGGAAGCTGGTGGAGGCGGCCAAGCAGATGAGGTCGTGCCCTGTGCCTGAGAACAGGCCCCTGACTACGGAGGGGATGTTTTTGGAGCTAGGATTGGTCGTGGTGAGCGACCACTCTAAAGGCTCCGCTGAGGAGCGAGCGGGAGCGTCTGCGTCCCAAGGCCCCGTTGCGGGCCGAGCAGAGGAGGTAGCTGCAGCTGGAACATTCAGCGCCACAACGGGAGTTCCATACTGCAGGGCTGCGGGCGACGCCGCGCGGAAGCTCCCGTGGAGTCAGCGGCCCTCATTCCTCCCATTGAAACGCCTGCGGAGGGTCAGACGCAGATGGCGGGCAGCAGTACCGCCTGAGGCCGAGCAAACGATCGTGACTGAGGAGGAAGGACTTTAGGGGTCCCCTGCTGTGGGGAATGACCAGGAGACGACTGCTGCCGCGGTGCCAACGGTGCTGTCGGCAGAGAGGACCCTTCCGGTGGCTAGGCGGACGCTACCGTCGTAAACGCGCTGGTTCCGAGGAGGACCGAATGCCACTGTCGCGGGTGTTGAAGGCCAAGTCCCCCATGCGACCTTCGGAGGCGACGCTGGAGGCTGCCTTGGAACGCCTTCAGGGGAGCATGTCCAGGGACCTCCCCCCCTGCCCCACCACGTCCCAGCTTGAGGTGCTGGCACGGTGCCAAGGGTTGAACCCGGAAGACACCCCCGAGAATTCGGAGGAGGTCCACCAAACGGAGCACTACGCTAATGAGGATAATGACGTCGACATGGAGGTGCTAGAGGATGACGTCATGAGGGCGTTGGAGGTGCTTAAGCGACTTGCTACGCGAGCTCAGGACCACCGTCAGATGTGGATGTCGAGTTCGCATTCTACGAAGAGCTCGAGGAGCGGCACCAGGCTTGGGAAGCAGAATTACAAAAGGAGGTAAAAAACCTTCAAACAGCGCTTCGTGCTTCCGAGTTGGAGTGTGCCATTGTCGGGCGGAAAAGAGGCGCTCGCTAAGGTTTTGGCGGAGGCAGAAGCCCACAGAGTGGCCGTGTACAAGTCAGGGCCGGACTTCAGGCGGACTTGGAGCAGTACAGCGCGACTTGTTATAAGGTCGGCCTCGGGGTCAGTGAGGAGCGTGGGTGGCAGTTGGAAATTGACGACTATGCAAAGGAAGCTTTTGAAGTAGCTGTCTGGGAGTGCCGTCGCCGCACAGGGGATGCGCGCCTGGACAATGTCCGCTTCTCGAGCTTCCGAGCAGGGCGGATGCCCCGGTGACCAACGACGCTGGTCCTTCCGAACAAGCTCCTTAGTCGTATCTCTCCTTTTTTTTGCAACTTGGTTATGGTGACCTTCTTCCTGTACAAACTTTTGAAAGGAATGAAATGTACCTTTTGGGTATGAGTGGCTCTCTGATCTTCTCTCTTGTGTTCTATTCGAGTCAGAATTCACCGGTTTCTCAGAGTCTTATGGATACCGCACAGGTCTTTCAAGAACTAGAAAGTTTTGACCGGGGGGGGCCCGTATTAGTTGCCTCTATTTTCAAGGTTTCTTGGGTACCATACTAGTTTTTCGAGCTGAAGAGTTGAGATTAGAGATGGTCCGAACAACCTTTGTTTGTACCGGAAGAACGGAAGGAAGAGAGGTTTCTTGCCGAACATGATTCTTTTATAGATAATAAGCCTTTAAGTTAGATACATGCTAGGTTCGGGGTATGTCTTCACTACTAGGGGTAGCAAGCTTGTAAGAGCCTTTCCCGAGAACCTGTGTGGCCTGATAAGGTCCTTCCCATTTGGGGTGAGCTTGCTGGTTTCTCTTCGGGGGTCCGATGCCGAGCAACGGCGTAAGACCAGATCTCCTTCGAAGAAGTGCCACTCCCGAACACGTGAGTTGTAATATTGCGCAAGGCGCTGCTGATAGGAGACCAGACTTATGCTGGCGTCACTTTGATGTTCGCCGAACATGTCTAGGTTCTCCCTTAGCACGCGATTATTAGCTGGTTCATCGAAGTGGGTTGTTCGGATTGTGGGGGAGAGCACCTCCAAAGGCACAACTGCTTCAGAACCATAGGCCAAGTGGAAGGGAGTCTCTCCAGAAGCCATTCAAGCAGTTGTTCGGTGGCACCACAGTACGTTAGGGAACTCCTCGATCCATGATCCTCCAGCAGCTTCAACCCTTGTGCGAATCCCATGCAGCAGTGTTCGGTTGGCATTCTCTACCAAACCGTTCGCTTGGGGATGTGCCACAGAGGTGAAGTGGTTGTAGATACCGAGCTCCGAGCATTTTTGTTTAAATAATGCACTGTCGAACTACTTCTCGTTATCAGACGTGATCACCTTCGGCACGCCAAATCGGAAGAGGATGTTCTTCCAGTCGAACTTCCACACGGCTTGGTCGGTGATAGTGGCAATGGGTTCTGCCTCGATCCACTTGGTGAAGTAGTCGATGGTGACGAACAAGAATTTTTTCCTCCCTTGAGCCTCTGGGAACAGACCCATAATGTCAATTCCCCATTTGGCGAAAGGACGTGGCTCGAACATGGTGTGCAGCTGTTCGGCCGGCTGCTTGATAAGCTGACCGAACTTTTGGCACTCTGGGCACCTTTTTGCGTAGGACATGCAATCCTTTTGCAGCGAAAGGCCACTAGAATCCTACTCGGAGGATGCTGCGCGCCAATGTTCTGCCCCCCAAGTGGCTTCCGCACAAGCCCTCATGGACTTCTTCGATGGCTAGTGTCGCCTCTATAGGGCTGAGGCACCGTAGAAGAGGCCTTGAGAGGGATCGTCGGTAGAGTTGGCCTTCGATGAGGGTGAATTTCTAGCAACACATTCTGATTTTACGAGCTTTGCCCTGGTCGAGGGAAATCTCTCCTCGAAGCAGATAGGCGATGAGAGGGTCCATCCAGCTTGGTGCTGGCGGTCCAGTCTCAATAGCCGCAATATCTACCTCAGTGCTCGGTGCGGCGAGTTCTTCTATGAATATGGAGCGAGAGGGGGCAATGTCGCCTGAAGATGCCAGTTTGGTGAGTGCATCGGCCCATGCATTCTGTTCTCGTGGAACGTGTATGACTTCGAAGTAGAGGAGACCCTCTGTTTGGCATTTGACCTGCTAGAGGTACTGTGCCATACGGAGCTCCCTAGCTTCGAAATGTCCGCTCACCTGGATGGCGACCACTGAGAGTCATTAAAGACCCGTAGCCGAGTGCTCCGAGGTGCCTAGCCATGCGGATCCCGGACAGAAGTGCTTCGTACGCTGTCCCATTATTGGAGGCAGTGATGCGGAATTTGAGGGCGTACTGGAACTTCAGACCCTCTGGGGAGGTGAGAACCAATCCTGCTACACTTCCTGTGACACAGAAGGATCCATCGACATAGAGCTCCCAAGGGGGCTCATCTGCCAACGGGGGATCCTTCTCGGTCGGAAGGGTGCATTCTGCCATGAAGTCCGCTAGCGCTTGAGCCTTGATGGCCGTTCTTTGGGATCTCAAATTCTCCAAGCTCGATGGCCCATTTGATGAGCCTACCAGAAGCCTCTGGTCGCTGAAGAATAAGCTTCAATGGCTAGTCGTGAGGACTGTGATCGGATGGGCCTGAAAGTAGGGCCTGAGCTTCTGAGTAGTCGTCACCAGTGCCAGGGTGAGTTTCTCTGCTCGTGGGTACCTTCTTTCGGCTTCTTGGAGGACCCTGCTTACATAATAAATAGGGTGTTGCACCGCTGCCTCTTTTCTAATCAATACCGTGCTGATGGAGTGTTCGGTGACCGAAAGGTACACGAATAGGGGTTCCCCGAGCACAGGTTTTGAGAGAACAGGTGGGGCAGCCAGGTACGCCTTCAGCTCGGTGAAGGCTGCTTCGCAATCCTCGATCCACCGTACTTGCCCCCCTGTGGTGAGGCACCTTTGGGGACTCGCAGCAATTGAAGAAGTTAAAACTCCTTTCTGCTGCTCGGACATGAAGTGGTTGAGTGCAGCGAGGCGTTCAGTGAGCCGCTGGACGTCGCGCATGGTCTTGGGGCTGCTCATTTCTAATATGGCCCGGATCTTCTCAGGATTGGCCTCTATTCATCTGTTGGATACGAGGAAACTGAGGAACTTTTCTGAGCGTACTCCGAACGCACATTTTGCAGGATTGAGCCTCATGTTATACCTTCGCAAGGTTGTGAAGGTTTCTTCAAGGTCGGTGATGTGGTTAGCGCTCGAGAGCATTTTAACCGCATGTCATTGATGTAGACTTCCATATTGCGCCCAATCTGCTGCTCGAACATCTTATTGACCAGCTGCTGGTATGTTGCGCCATCGTTCTTCAGACCAAAAAACATCCTGGTAAAACAGTAAAGGCCGAGGTCAGTGACGAACATTGTAGCGTCCTGGTCTAGGGGATACATGCTGATTTGGTGGTAACCAGAATAGGCATCCAAGAAGCTAAGGAGCTCATGTCCAGATGTGGCGTCCACCAGTGGTCGATGCGCGGCAAGGGGAAATTGTCCTTGGGCGTTGCCTTGTTGAGGTCCTTGTAATCCACGCACACTCGCCATTTACCATTGGATTTGCGTACGAGGACTACGTTCGAATCCATCTTGGATATTGAGCTTCCCGGAGAAGCCCAACAGCTCGACTTTTGACGACGTGATCCTAGATCACGGTCTGCCATTCGCGATTGATGGGTCGCCGCCTTGCCTGGAACGGTGGAATTTTTGGGTCCAGGCGAAGGTGATGTTGGCAGCTCATCGTCCGACCACACGAACACATTCAAATTGGCTAGTAAGAAATCCTTGTAGCGTTGCTGTTCGGCTTCTGGGAGTAATGCGCCATATAAAGACATGTTCGGGGTTATCGTCCACCCGAATAGGAAGCAGGTCCTCGGTAGGCGTTCCTCGGCTGGTGAAGGTTGGTCAGTTGGTGCAGGTATAATTTTGGGTCTGCGATGGGCTATTTGTCCCTCAGGGGAGAGGACATATCACCGTTGAGACTCGCGTTGACTCCCGAGCACCTCGCCAATGCCACACAGAGTGGAGAACTTCATCTTTGATGGAGAGATGATGGCACTGCCTTGATCCGACCGATCAGACCCCTTCGAGGATGACGTTGTACCCTGGCATGCTCCGAATGACCAAGAAATCCACCATCTTGGGGGGCCCGGTTGGAGAACCGGGGGAACCCTCCGATGCCTAAGTCAGATGAAACTGTAAGAAGGGCTTAAGGAGGAAGGGTTCGCTGGTGTGTCTCGCGCAGGGTGCGTGTGACGGCCCTGGATATTTATGCCCATTAAGGCTCCATATCCAGGTCCGCCTCCCACGAACGGACCGAAGTCTCACAAGGGATATCTCACACAAGTGTCCAGTAAGAATATAAAAGACAACTACACAGTATAAAACACAAGAAAGTACATGTGCTCATACCTGCATATAACAATTTACAACTGTCACATTACATTATTACATGTCCAATTAAAAAGTACAACTACCTGGGACATACCCCGAGGGAGCAAAAGCTCACACAACACTACTACAACATAACTGCTGGTGGTATAAGTCTGACACAACGTCTCCACAAGCCGAACCAACAGTAAGCCCTAAAAAGAACTGTAGGGAAGTGAGCCTCAATAAGTCACAGGCTCAGTAGGGGCTACCCAAAACAACAACCAACTACGGACACCTCAACCCCAGAGGGTCTCATTGGCAACACCAATAGCCAAACCATTTCATGCTCACAACAATTGAATTTAAACTGTAATTAAATATAAACATCTTAATCAAACATAATCTCGGAAGGTAAGAAGAAACAACAGGACTAGTTTCGCATCCCTAGTCCACACAATGACTGAAACGCCTAAGCCTTAAGCCTCACAAGTAAACCATAACAACAACTGGTTGCCTACACTTTAAGCCACACAGGCAAGTCATTGCCTAGGCTGCAAGCTTCACAGGCAAATCTTAACCTCATGGGTACTAGGACAGCCAACTAAGTGCTGGTCTGTTAACCCCAACCACGATATATCAGAAGCTACACAGACCAGGTAACATGATCGGCTACAGCGGGCCAATCCATCACATACTAAAACATAATCGAAAGCTTATCTAAAGAAAAGGTGAAACACCACAAGTGGAAGGTCCCATCACACGGCCTCCACGGAGCACAGCTCTACCAAACCACAGTACGCCTTGGCCACAAGCCTCATCGGCAAATTACCCACAAGGGTAACAGGATTGGCAACCACAAGCCAATCCATTTCACAATAAAACCATAAACGAAGACTTACTTAAAACAGATAAAATACAACAGGTGGCAGGTCAATCCATAAGACCTCCACAGAAACAAGAGTATTACCTTAATACCTAGAAACGTTGTGTATACTATAATACCGCAAAGCAACCCACAAGGGTACTGGTACCTACTACCCTGAGGTACAACAACACACAAACACCCGTACGAGGGTACAAGTGGTGATAAACATCACACAGAACCACAACTTTACTGTGCCATCACTTAGGCACAAGATTACAGGTGAAACCTCAACGGTAAGTCACACAAGCCCAACCAGAGCCGGCAAAGCACGAGTCGGACAGAACGCCACCACCACACGGGAACGAACTACTGCTGATCAAGCTAGTATCCAACCCGGACAACACAACACAAGAACAACCTCTCAGTCTCGCAGTCACGGACGAAAAGGTCCAACTGCGCTCCATGAGAACAAGTCAAACAACTGTGGAGACCAACCAACACCACACCTGCAGACACACAGCTGCAGGTCCATGCCTGGCACCTCTAGAGTCTCTGGAACGAAGCACCCTAAGTGAGGCACTAGAAACAGGACTAGCTGGGGACCAGTGACGTCTACTGGTGTCCGTACCCCCAATTACAAGCGCGCTACAAGCGACTGCACACCCACAAACACAAGCCGCTGCCCTACTGTCGTCTTTCCCTCAGCCGGACGTACAACTCAAACACAGGAGTGAGGGTGTCCAGAAAGACGACACAGACCTCGACGGTACACACAGTACCGGGACCAACCCCAAGCACAACAAGTACACATGCCTGGCTCACAAAGACCTGGAGTACCCGACTAGAGAGGCATTCCGGAACAGGCGCCGGACCACCACACTCGGCAAGCTCAAACCACGATATATACACAAACACTTTCTATACCAATCACGGTACATATGTAGGAATAACTCGTCCCAGTCACCCTGTGACTTACATGCTAACCTACATAATCACACATAAACCATATCAATAATAACACCACAGCCTGTCATCGGTCACCTTATGACCACTGCCACTCCAATCACATAACACGATAATCACGTATAATCATACTTATACTTTACTAATTATCCATCTAGGATAATCTATAAAAGATCTTAAAGGATCAAGGCTAAGTTCAAACGTGAACCTCACCGCCACTATACCACGGACTAACCACAATAATTAAGATACAATAAACACAATGACGTACGATGTGCCATGCACACACAAACCACATGCACAGCATCCAAACCACGTAGACACCACGTGTATATACACCAGCTAGGTGCACCACACGTCATTCACATAAACAACATGTCCGACACATGGACAACACGTTCCAGAGCGCCACGGGTGCCAACGCACCACACATACTACGTAAACACTAAGCCGATACATACATAACACATTAACCATGTTAAAACATGTCCATCTCATGAGCAATACGCTCCATGAGCGTAACAAGTGCACTGGCTCCACCTGTCATTGCCATGCACAACAAATACCACTAATCGAATATTCAAATACAGAAAGCATACATAACGGGACCTCTCAGCTGAGGTCGCGACAAGGGCAAGGTCGCCTTCAGAACGCGACGCCCCGACATGCCGCGTTCAAACCATGAACGCGACAGATCTAGCTGTCACGTTAACAACGTGACGCCCAGGCTGTCGCCTTCACATGCGCAAACCCTAATCCAGGAGAAACTTCTCGGATCACCATTCCAGAACATTCAAACCACGATTAATTCACGTTTTCCATGCTTTAATAGATACCCTAGGCATGGTATCTACTATTTACAAAGCGGTAAACAAGCTAACATGTAATTCACAATACAAATCGAGGTAGAACACCCTACCTTCGCGAAGAATGCAAAAATCGGAGATCCCTCGGCATTTCCCCCACTCCACAAGATGTCCTCGCGGAGAGAACATGCCCCACGCACCTCCAGAACCTCGAACCGCTCGGAGGAACCCTGCAGAAACTCCCCCCCCTCCCCCCCCCCCCGGCCGAGCAGAGATTCCCCTGCTCTGTTCGGTGAAAACCCCTTTAAAAATGCACAGCGGTTGGGAACGCGACGTCGCCTACATCGCGACCTGAACACGATGTAGGCGGTCATTGCCTTCCCACTCCTGACGTCAGCAAGCCCTGCCCCACACGCGACACGTGGCGCGCATGCAGACGTCAACCCAAACAGCGACAACAAGAACGCGACCACCAGGGCTGTCGCGTTCAGAACGCGACGCACACCCCTGTCGCGTTCACAGGCAGAAAACATGTGAGCGCTTTGGGCCCAAATCTGACGGCCCACCAAGCCTCACAACGCGCGTAACACCTGAAACACGCACTAATGGGCCACACATTGGCCACCAACCCACTAAGCAGGGATCCGCAAAGATCCGAAAAACGCGCGATGTTATAGTGCGTGTGTGGCAGAGGTTTCGTACCTTTGTTGGGGATTACCTGTGCTTTTATAGGTGAGAGAGACGAAGAGTCTGGACAGGGTCTCTCCTCATGATGATTGAGGGGATGCGTCGGTTCAAGTTCCCAGGTGAGGGGTTGCTTGTTGAGACGCCTGTTGGGATCCTTTGCGGTTGATGCCGCACTGTGGGGCACATGTCGTGCCGCCTATTAACTGCCTGGGAGGCAAATAGTTGCTTTGAGGCTCTTGACTGGCGGACACCGAACAGAGCCTCTGTTCGGTGGCCAACTAGGCTGTTCTGTGTTCGGATGCGCAACTGTTGCTTGGTCTGGTTGCTTGAAGGTCCGCACAGGCCTGTTCGGCGGACTGCGGCCTTGTCCGAATAGGTCACAAAGTGCTGGAGACCGACCTGGGGACCTTAGGCACCTTGGTGGCCAGAGAACGTGTTCGGAAGCCTTTGGCTGATCCCGAGGACACCAGGCGCTCTGCTTGATGGCCACGCCATCTTACTGGGTCATGATGGGCCGTAATGGGCCATGATGGGCCCTGCAGGCCTACGGGGCTAGAAATAGCCACCACACATACTTATGTAGTTACACATGTAACTCTGTAACTACATAGAAATTTTATAAGTTTGTAACTCTGTAATTAGGGCTTACGTAGTTACATACTTACATAGTTTTAGAAGGATTTACCTAGTTATCGGGACTTATCTAGTTACCAAAGGTTACCTAGGGCTTACCTAGTTACAGAGTTACATGTGTAATTCCTGTAACTACGTAAGTATGTAGCTACAGAGTTACATGTGTAACTCTGTAACTACATGTAAGTGTGTAATTACATATGTACATACTATGTAACTACACATACACATGTAACTTTGTAAGTATGTAAGTACATAGTTTTTTACGCCTAAGTTATAATTATTTCTTCCTGTAACTATGTAACAAGGTATGAGTAGTTACACAGTTAAATATGTAACTGTGTAAGTATATATTTACAGAGTTACATGTATAATTGCATAAGTATGTAATTCCTATAACTACGTAAGTATATAATTACATACTTATGCAGTTACACATGTAACTCTGTAACTACATAGAGATTTTATAAGTTTGTAACTATGTAATTAGGGTTTACCTAGTTACATATACATAGTTTCAGAAGAACTACCTAGTTATTAGGGATTACCTAGTTACCAAATGTTACCTAGGGCTTACCTAGTTACAGAGTTACATGTGTAATTCCTGTAACTACGTAAGTATGTAATCATGTTACTGCGTAAGTATGTAGTTACAGAGTTACATAACTGCATGTAAGTGTGTAATTACACATGTACATACTATATACTACAAATGTAATTCTGTAACTACATACTCTGTAACTATATGTGTAATTACAGAGTTACATAGTATGTAATCAGGGACTCTGTAATTAGGTAAGTCACTGGTAACTAGGTAATTACAATATAGAATGGCTTACCTGCGTAAGTGTGTAATTACACATGCAACTTTGTAACTAGGTAAGTCATGGTAACTAGGTAAGCCCTTCTGAAACTATGTAAGTCCTTTCTTCTATAAATATGTAACTCAAAGACTTAAAATAAATCCCCCAAAATTAGGGATTGATTGGTAATTCTCTCAATAAATAAGTAAATTTATTTCGATAAAAATTAAGTATTTACAAAGTTATATGTGTAATGCATAAGTATGTAATTACATACTTACACAGTACATAATTTACATACTTATGCAGTTACACATATAACTGTGTAAGTACGTACTTACGCAGTTATATATTTTTGGGATAACGGTTACACACTTTGGGTAATGAGGGTTAAAAGCAGGGACTTAAAAATAAGTACTTCATAAAGTAGGGACCGAAAGGTTGTTGAAAACCTGACATGGACTTGAAAATAATGTCAGGTCCCTGCCAAGGACCAACAGTTAATTCTCCCTAAAAGATTTTGTAAAAATTCTTCTTAGATTATATTTATGTATATCTCTCTCTTGGGTATACAAGCTGATTTTAGAGACCCTGCCAATCCATATAACTTTCTGTGATAGAAATCAAGAATATGTTTAGAACATTTTTTTACTGTCACTTATTATATATATATATATATAAGTGAGAAGAATGTTTCAAATATTCTTGATTTTCATCATGAAATGTTGTGATAAGACTTTTGAGAATATTTATATCTATAATATATATATTATATATATATATATATATATATTTCTGAGAAATTTTATATCTATAAGTAAGGTATATGTACAAATATAAATCTAGAAAATTTTTACATAGTTAACCTTTTAATCAAGGTTGCCATGTTACAAGAACCATCGTGTCAGACTCCCACTGACACGAGTAAGATTGAAGTACATCGCATTGATACACTTCGATCTAGATGATATTATTAAAAATAATAATAAATAAATAAATAACAAAGGCTTAGAGATCCACTTAGCCATACCAGGGGCTCACCTCTTTCATGACACGAGCCGACTCAGTCATGCCAATGCGATCTACAATGATGAGGGTAAACCGAGTTTAGTATATATGTAAAAAAAAGAGACTTAGTACATTTTTTTATTGTACTTAAGTACAATATGACTAGGCACTAAATCCATGTGGCACCTCTCACATGGAGAGTGATAAAGTGGCAACCCAATTATTAGATGTCACATAGATTAGGCATTATTTGGATCAACTTTGTGAAAAGTTAAATCGTAAAAATTGATTTTACTTTTACCTCGTCATCTGTGCGGCTTCCCTGCCGCAGCGCTCTGATGATAGGTGAACAAGATAAAAAGAAAAAAAAAACAACTGAAAAAAAACAACAACGCAAGACACAAGCTTACCTGGAATCGGCAAAAGCGGCTCACTGGCCACTCCCCCACAGCGCAGAAAAAAGAGGCTTCTGTCTGTCTCTCTCTCTCTCTCTCTCTAAAGCGGCTCACTGGCCACTTCCCCCACAGCGCAGAAAAAAGAAGGCTTCTCTCTCTCTCTCTTCTCTCTTCTTTTAAAAAATCGAGGTGCACAATATCTCGTAACATGTGAGAACATTTGGTTCAACTTGAGTGTTGTCAGAACATTTGCAGGGTTAAAATCGGTCATATTGTTGATGTCAAATGCTGACTTAGTATCTAGTCATATTGTACTTAAGTGTAATAAGAAAATTCACTAAATCTTTCTCGTAAAAAAAATCTCTTAATACCGAACTGCCAGCAAATCAGCAAAACATTGAATTACTGTCCAGCTAATAATTGCTAGATCCCAACGAGGGTAATTAGAGTATTTCAATAAAAGTCGGGGGTATTTGGGTAATGTCGGGCCGAGTCCTTCCCCGCCTCCTGTAACTTCTGTGCTATTTAAGCATGTCTTCACCTTCTCCTCCGCCGGTGAGTGTGAGTGGAATGGCTACCTTCTCGACCTCCAGCCCGAAGCCGGCCACAGAATCTGGTGCTCTCAAGATCGGAGTGGCCGCGGCGGTGGCAGTCCTCCGATATAA